>BTPG01000008.1:172941297-173010548 GCA_036245525.1 Semisulcospira habei | reverse complement strand
GTCAGTCAGTGCTTGTTCGAATACCAGCAGACTATCAGCGTGAAGGAAACTCGATTGAATCAAGACGATTCAATCAAGCTTCAATTTACCAGTGATAACTGTGTCTCCGCTTTACTTCGCTGAGCAGTATCGAGTTGAAAGCGGATTACCAAACCCCGGCCAGTATTGTGCTCGTGTGCGGCTGATACGCCTAACTGAACTTGCTATCGGGACTTTGATGTTCGAGCAGTTGGATTATTTCCCTGCCGACGAGTCTGCTAAATCATTTCATTGTGTCTTATCCATTTACCAGCTTTATATATACATCGGCATTTGTGCTGTTTCATTTAATAATCTCAACGTATACTTCCTTCTTTTGACATTTTACTTTGTAGTTGTTGTTGTTTGTTCTGTACAAATTTGCCTTACTCCGTAATAGACATAAATTTGAAAGTTATGCGAATAGGGCATCTCAATGTTTTTCATTTGTACAATAAACTAACCGATATATCTGTCTACATTAGCAATCCCACACCGTTTCATTTATTTGGGCTTAGTGAGACGCGCCTTAGCTCGTGTGTGAGCGATGAAGCCATTAGTATTCCTAATTTTTCCTTGACTAGGAGAGACCCCTCGTCCCCAGGTCAAACAGGCATCGCTGTCTACATTCACAACTCCATTCAGCATTTAGTCCATAGACGCTTGGACTTGGAAACAGCAGACGTAGAGTGTTTGTGGTTGGAAGTGAAATGCCCTAAATCGACACCGCTACTAGTTGGATTCCTTTACAGAAACCCTGCCGCCACTTTTGAATGGTATGACCATTTTAGTCAGATCCTTGATAGAGCGTGCAAAAGAAAGGCTGACCTTCTTCTCATGGGAGATTTTAATATAGACTTCCTTAAGAATCACACTGCGTGGGATACAATATCTTCATTGTTTGGTCTAGTCCAGTTAGTAAAATCGCCCACCAGAATTACTCAGAATACGTCCTCACTTATAGACCACATATACACTAATAAACCCAAAGCCGTCTATAATGTTGAGGTTTCAAATCTAAGTGTTAGTGATCACTATCCAGTTGTTTGTTCATGGTCAAAAAAGATTCCGAAAGCAAAGAAGAACGGCCATACAACCATAACATATCGATCATTCAAGAACTTTAACCATAATAAATTCCTATTTGATTTAAATAATACTCCGTTCAACGATGTACTTCTTTCCAATGACCCGGACACTGCCCTTTCTATTTGGTACACTCTTTTTCTAACTGTATTAAACAAACACGCACCCCTTCGTGAGAGAAGGGTTAAATCAAACACTCTTCCTCCATGGTTAACCCCAGAAATAATGCAAGCGATGGCGCTTAGAGATGATCTGCGTAGTCGAAAACTATTTCCTGAATTCAAGCAACAACGTAACCGTGTTAAGTACATGATCAGAGAGGCAAGGAAAAGGTTAATCCGTGACACAGTGAAAGACAGTAAGGATACTTCCACTATCTGGCGCCTATTAAACACTCTAACTAAAGGCTGCCCTGGCACTTCAACAACCATTCCCAGCAGTCTTACTGCAGAAACTTTTAATAATCATTTTCTTTCAGTCGCTGAAACTCTAAATGCCTCAATTAATAGCAGTAAGTATGAATGTTCTAATTTGCTTTCTGAATTCTGTAAACACAGAACAGAGGACACAGACCCCTTCAGCATTCCCTTGCTATCAGTTCATGAGGTGGGTTTGCTCATTAGTAAACTACCAAATAAAAAGTCTTCGGGGCCTGATGACATCAGCCCCCAAATACTTAAGTTATCCCTGCCGTACATAGTAGAGTCTATTACGTACATTTACAACCTTTGTATCAAGCAACATACTTTCCCTAACAAACTAAAATACGCTAAAGTCATTCCACTTCCAAAAACTAAAGATCGTTCTGACCCTAACAACTATCGACCGATTTCATTATTATCAGTTCTATCAAAGCCGCTTGAAAGGCATGTCCACAAACACCTGCTTGCCTACTTAGAAAACCGCAAGCTCCTGCACCCCTTTCAATCCGGATTTCGCCCACAACACTCGTGCCACACTGCACTCACGCGCCTCGTTGACGCATGGCTCCATGGTATGAACAAATCCCAGATAACGGGTGTCGTTTACTTAGACTTTAAAAAGGCCTTTGACCTAATCGATCACACCACTCTAATGACAAAGATTCAGAAATACTTGAATAGTACAGAAGTAGTTGCATTTTTTAAATCATACCTAACTGATCGTAAACAAAAAGTTCTAGTGAATGGATCTTACTCTTCTCTAAAAGATATAAAGTATGGAGTTCCCCAAGGATCCGTGCTTGGTCCCTTATTATTTTGTCTATTCATCAATGACCTGCCACTTCATATAACTTGCAAGAACGTACAATGTGATCTTTTTGCTGATGACACTTCCATTCATATGACTAACAAAGATATACAAGTAATTTCTTCCAACTTGCAGCATAGTCTTGATGAAGTGTCTGAATGGTGTCACAGGAATTCTATGATTGTTCATCCAATTAAAACCAAATCTATGATAATCACCACTCGTCAAAAACACCAGTTAGCACCCCTGTTACTTAACCTTTTATTAAAGGGCAGGCAAATAGAACACGTTAATGAACACCGCCTACTAGGGATTACAATTGACAGTCAGCTTAAGTGGAAGGCTCATACGGACACTCTATGCAGAACGGTAGCCAAAAATCTTTTCATGTTGTCCAAACTGAAATATTACACCGACTCGGACACGCGCAAACTATTCTATAATGCTCACATACGTTCTCATATTGATTACGCGTCAACGGTGTGGGATGGATGCAGTGAAGTCCACTTGAAGAGACTCAACTCGTTACACAGAAGGGCAGCAAAGTTAATCCTTCCTGACCCACGACTCACAACAGAAGAAAAACTCGCCAAAATAGGATTTCTGCCGCTGCAAGACCACTTCAAATACAATAAGGCTATTTTTATGTTCAAAGTGTGGAAACAGAAAATACCAGAATATATCACAACTCTTTTCTCTAAGTCGGAATCTAGGCTTGGTAATATTAGGCAACTTTTCTTAGTCCCCAAAACAAGAATTGATATATACAAATCTAGTTTGTCATTCGCGGGAACGCAGACTTGGAACACGCTTCCTGATTATGTAAAATCCGCTTCCTCTCTAGCCCGTTTCAAAATCAGTCTCTTCAAGTACTTCTCGAAGCAGTCATAATCATTTCGTTGTGAAATATATACTGCCCTGTAACCCTGATTATGTATGCTCCCAATTACAAACTCTGTGTGTGATGGTGTGTGTGTGTGTGTGTCAGTTTAGGTGTGTGAGATTGTCATGGGAATTTCTTTCCCTAAACTAGCAATGTTTTTGTCAGTTTCATTTACATTTAACTATATACTTAGTTTTTTTTTTTTTTTTATTTTGTCTCGTAGTTTTGTAGCAACGGCAGGTTTGAAAAATGGCTATGTCTGTGACGATGTCAATGCCTCAACCGTTGATAAATAAAGCTTCATTGAATCATTGAATCATCATCTCTCTCTCCGTCTCGCTCTCTTTCTCTCTCTCCGTCTCGCTCTCTCTCTCTTTCTCTGGCCTCATCTACACGCCTTTTCTTTCGCTTGCTCCTGCACGTGCTTGCACACACTCTTGTCTCTCGTGTTCAGGTTCTTTCCGAGTCTCTCTCTTACGATTTTTCGTTGACGTCATTTTTACTTTTTCCGCACTTTTGTTCTTCCTTTTTTTTTAATTTTACGTCACCTCCTTCAGTTGCCACATTCCTTCTGCCAATGAAGATAAGTAGCGGCTAATCTCTCTGTTTGTTTGTTTGTCTATTTTGACAAAGGGTATTTACCCGAAATATTAATAAATTGTGTTGTACCCGTCTTTTCTAAGCGTGTTTCTTTCTCCGTTGGGTACTTCTCTGAAATAAGATGCATTTCTTGCAAAGTCCCGTAGCAAACTGAACACGGCAGGCACACATCTAGATGACAGTTATTACACTGGTTCTGATCTATAGTTATCATGTGCATCTCATTGTTCAACTTCAAGTAAACAAAATGAATAATCATTTCTGCAGGATTTATTATTTTAAGTGTTGTTAACTGGATCGCAGCGGCACCGTCTATTCCGAGTCTGTGTCAGAGTCAATGTCATTGACATCAGGTTCGTCCAACTTGTCTCAGTCGCAGCTGTGGACACTGCAAGGTTTCTGTAAAATGGATGATGTTCCTCTGGGATTACCCCAGATGAGCAAAGAGACAACAGATCGATCTTTTTAGCCTGAGATATTGAAAGCTTGTCATTGTACAGTCGATGAAGTTTCTTGGGTGGTTCTGCTGATCGACTCCTTCTGCTGCTGGACCCACTCAGGCGGAGAACTCTAACATTTCGTCATTCAGATCACACTTGAACTGCGTGGTGCCTTCATCTGCTTTGGAGAGTTTAATGCAGCGGATCTAGAGCCAGTTAACTTTCCGTCCTTCACTGTCAGTCCTTATGTTGCGGATTGATGATCTAGCGGTCTGTTTGAAATCAAAGACCTCAGGTCTGTGCTTCATTGGGATCACAATGTAGCGTTTACGACGTCGTGCCATGCGCAAAACAATGTCCCAACCGGACGGTGTATAGATTGGATTGTGCTTTTTTGCATATGATATGGCAGAGTGCATGGAATCGCATTCCATCTGTGTGTGTCCGGACTCCAAAAAATTCTGTATCACAGTCTGTATATTTGGAATTGTATGAACAGCGTAATGCAGGGCTGCTGTGACGAACTGATTGCGGTTCTGACCGCCGCAGCAATCAGAATATATAATGACAGTCTGAACACTGACAGGGAGAGACTTAAGATAGCATAATAGGCAGGATGCAATTTCACATGAACCTCTTTTGCCCTCAGTCTCATCCCATGTGTAGCAGGTTGCTCTTCCGTCGGATAATGAATAGACGTTAAAGTTGAAAACAGACAGTTTTCGCTTGTAATACATTTGACTGACAAGTCCACAAGGAGCTTGCAGCACAGCCTGCATGTCGAATGTGATAAGACAGGTTTTCTGGTATTTTGCAAAAACTACACTTCAATTTTCTGACAAAGAATGCATGCATCACATGAACAGTTGTGTGTGTTTGTTGGGAATATGTGATGTATTGTGACTTGAACAAACAAATAAATCAATAAAGAAAGAATTGTGTTAATTTTATAATTTTAAATCATGTTTTTACAATCCCGCTCGGAAAGAATGTAGACCAACAGACTCTCCCGCAGCTTAAGTGTGTGATTAATTTTACCACGGCATACTCCTGAACGCTCATGTTTCTGTTTCACTTCAATTCATTTCAACGTCAACCTCCTCGACAAAGGTTTTGCGGGCTTCAGCACACAGATATAACACGATTGTTAACCTACTAGACCTATTTTCAGCACCCACGTGTTCGAAACGTGTGTCAGTCTTCAAAGCGATCAATCGAGATCGCCTGTAAACAAAAGGACTGAGAGTTTCTAGCTTTCCGGTTGTTGCTTTCAGGTATAATTTAATTGTAAAACTAAAAGATTCAAGTAGAATTATTGCCTTAAACCCCGTTTTGGTTTCCTTTTTGATTAGTATTGCTCACTCACCTCATCAGACTACAAATTCTACGATCGACATCTAGTTTTGACCAACGTTTTTCGGTCGTGTTTTCCGGATATGACGTCATTGCCGATGTTTTAAGAGAGCGCGTCCCATGTGTAAACAGCGTTGTCGAGTGATTTGCGAAAGGTTTGCAAATCTTTTAGGTATTTTGGAGTTTTTTAGTGTCAGTCTCTATCGATCGAATGCTTCTGTTTTTCTCCAAAACCGTAGGCGCCCTCTTCCCATTATGATAGGTTTATAAACGTTTCTCACTGTGATACTTCACGATCGCGAGCTCTTTGTCGTTCGTGAGCGCATATAACTGCCGACAAGGTTTGAAGACGAAATATCACTTCAAAATTATGAAAATTGACCAAAAGGCAAGTTATTGTCGCTCAGCGAATGTAGACTGACGGAAGTGGACGAATCGCCAGTAAAGTGGGACATGCCAAAACAAATACCAGAAAACCTGCCATAACATGCACTGATGGATCTTTCTTTGCAAGTTCCTGGTCAGCCTCTTTTTCTTCTCTGGCAGTTTTTCGTCTTGCCAGATGTTTCTGAAATGCAGCTTCTTCAGTTTCTGTCAGAGTAGCCTGCTGTTTTTTTAATAGTGTGTGCAGTGCACGTTGAACACTGGTCTTTTTTAGGGACATGAAATGAAAGTTTATAGACAGGTTCAGTTTCTTCTTGTGCGCACTGCTCTTTGTAGAGTTCGTACATTCTTTTTATGTTAAGGTTGGATCCAAGGTATTTCCGCTGAGTGTCCTTACGTGTGTAATGAGACTCAACATACGGAAAAGACTCTTCAGATGTGTTTCCTTACGTTCTGCATTGATGTCTCAGATGTTTTGTTGTGTGGTTTATGTCTGCCTCGGTGATCGCGTCCAACGAAGGTACCGTGTTGGCTGTGTTTGAGTGCGTGGTTGAGGTAGCTTCTTCCTATTGCCAGGGTGGATAGAAAAAAAGTTTTACACGCTCTTACTCACTCTCCTTCCACTGTAAAGTAAAACTCCCGGCACACCATGCGTCGCTTGTTACATGGTTCCTCTTTCTCAATGAGATGGGTCCTTGTTTTTCCCTCAAGGACACTGGAGCAGACAAAATGTTTTTGACTTTCATAAGACTTCAGTGAGTAAAATGACTGAAAAATTGCCTGTCGTTTCTCCTCAGAAATTTTGTTACAGTGGAATCTGCATTTAGAGCAATCTGTAGGCTTCATTCCTTTTGATGGTATCTGTTTTCCCGTCTGTGAGGTATATTCTTGTCCATAGAGCCGAAGAGTCTTTCTCACATTCTTCTTCCAGGTTTCAGGTCTTGCTTCTCTTTTCCGTGTAAGCTTCAGTTTGGGAGGGATGTTGAAACTCCCTTGCTTTCTTGGTGTTTGAATTTGACCATCTGGCTGTCCTGGAGGAGCTTCGGGTGTTGAAGGTGAATGGTCAGCCACAGAGACATTGGGAGTAACAGGAGTACTGGTAGCAGGTGATGATATGTCTTGTGAAATATCTGTCTCCAATGTTGATGCTGTTATTCGGGCTACCAGGCTGCGTAGCTGTTTGTTCTAGACCTGGGTTGCAGGCTGTTTTGATAATGGTACTGAACAACCGTCTCTGTCCACAGGCAAACATGCATTGAAGTGTGGCGAACGCAATGCCAACAATGCAACCGATATGGCCTCACTTTCTTGCAGACCATCACGACACAAGGGATGCGTGTCGAGAACTCCATTCAGATCACTGCAGATCCTAACAATCCTCCGTGACCAGTTGGCGAGTGCCAGTGGCAGCAAATCGGCAGCATCGTTGCTCCACCTCCCCAGTCTTCTTAACTCTGCTACGTTGTAGAAATATCGGAAATATATATGACTAAGTGCCAAAAGGTGCTCTCACAAAGAGGACAACTGGGTTGAAAATCAAAGTGTGACATAAAGTACCAGAAAATGTATTAAGTGATGTACACTGTATTGGCAATGTGTTTGTAAAAGAAAAAGATAATATCTGAAATGGTTTTTGAGAAAATGGCTGTTAAGATTTGTAAGTCTAGATATGTCTAAACAGTTAAAATAATAAGTAGTGGTCACAATTGACCTATCCAAACAATTACTGCTTTTTGGCTTAGAATGTTCTAATCCCCGAACATGATTTGTGTTGCAATACCTGACATCCGACCATATTCAATTTTTAAAACATTTTTAAAACATCCTACAACCAAGAAAAACACACTTTGTCATGTTATATATACCACTCACAGGAATACATGCACACATTAGAGCACAATGGGAGTCTATCTTTGCTGCCCAAATATATTTATTGGCAGTCAGGGCCAGAATTTGTAGCTTATGTCGAACATCAGGATTGCAGCAGATATCCCCAGAATAGTTATCAGAAACCACAAACACAAAGCCTTTCCCCCAGTTTCAAGCTACAATATTTAACAAACAAAACAGATATGAAGAACAAACTGCATACAGCTTTCTGATGTAATATACATGATGAAACATGACGTGCTAAACAGTCTGCGCCCGAAAAAATAAAACAAATATTCAAATAAGTTTTATCTGTGTACAGGCTGATGCACTATTTTAACTCTGACCCTCAGATTTAGAAGGTCCTAAGGGCTATGCAACTGGTTGTCCAAAATGGCTCAATTTAACAGTGCCTTTGCCCCCAAAAGTTCTACAATCCATATGTGTTGAACGTCAGGATTGCAGCAGCAAATGTTGGCACAAGCCTGACGTCCGATACATTTTTTATCATTGCATTATTATGTTATGAAATTCACCTGTTTCTTGATCTCATTATCTTACGTTTGCGTCACAACAACTGCACGTCTCCATCAAACGACAAAAATACATTGGTGACCCGTGTTCATTCAAATAACTCATTTACCAACTTGCATCGATTGGAGGTCAGATTTGCGACACGTGTTCGCGATCGAACGTCAGGTTGCTACAGCCATAAAATTTGTTATCACAAGAAATCATCTTCATTCTCCAACCTACTGCCTAAAATCGGTGCTGGAGTCTCGGGCGATTCAAACTCTTGAAAATGGTCCCTTACAATAAACATTTGGCTTTTTATTTTGTCTATGATTACACTCGAACGTCAGAAGTGATCGAACGTCAGATTTATGAAAACAGTTGCGACAAAATGTCACGAGTTGTAGCTCTCCATTGACAAACCGGACATTCAAAACAACCACGCTGGAATGTGGCCCATAATGCATCTATCATAACCGGACGATCGTAGACCAAAAAAACCCAAAACAACTTTGTTAAACTTGTCAAATAGTTGAACGTCAGATCTTGCGACAAAAACTGGCCGCTCACAATTTTTTTGCCAGCTTAGAAAACTGTGACGGAAAAGTAAATTTAAAGGATATAAAATATTCAACGAAAGCGAAACAACGCAATGACACCATTTCCGGTTTGGGTCAGCGTGCCTTTCGCTAGCACAAGTTTGCGGAAATTAAGATGCTGCTGTTGCGACAAATCTGACGTCTGACAGTGGCTACTTTCAAGAGCAATAAACAAAAGCATGGCTTGCCTTCAAATCTGGGAAATACACGGATTATAAGATCAATCTTCCCTGAACATATGGGCATGGTTGGCACCAGGTTTGTTATTGTTGCTTTTACACGCGAGATCAAAACAGACCGACGGCATGTCATTGTCCGCTTTCCCGGGCCGATTTTTATTGGTGAATTCTGGCGTTTTACAGTATACTCACCAAACGGCTTTACCTTAGGTGCAGAAATTAATGCCAGTATATCTTCAATCATTCACACACACATTGCACTTGTTAAAGTCAACACGTGTCTTTTTAAACAGATTTTAGTTTCACGCAAAAGAGATCACTCACTTTTTGCTCACCTTTTGGCACTTAGTCATATATATATATCTTTCATTCTCATCTGTTGTCTCTGCCAGGAAGTTTATGAAAAAGATAAAATGTTCTTCCAGATAACTGCTCAGGCATTCGCGCAGGTCTATGGCACCGAGGCCTTCAAAATGCTTCGCGCAAGCTTCAAAGAAGCAGTTGCCATCAGATGCTACTTCAAGTCTTTGTAAGCCATTTGCTGCAAGGAGATTGTCAAGAGTGCTTTCATGAACTCACTTTTCTTGAGCTAAAGATTGTATTTCAGTCAGGCTTTTAGCTTTAGCGTTTTCAACGTCTGTGTGCGCATATCGTGTTTGTTTGCGACGCTTTTTGAGAGGGCATCGAAGTCTTTTAATGGAGGCCATTGGCATTAATTCATCTTCAGTGCTGTCTGTGGAAGGGCCAACAACATCTTCTGTGACATCCCTTGGAGGATGATACGACGGATCACGGTCACTGTCGTCTTTATCACTGTCTTCGTATTCACTCTGAACAGTTATGAGTCTTTTGCCGTCCATTTTGTTCAGGCAAGCTAGCGTAATAAGGGCTTCATCGCTTAATTCACCGTCAACAGGAGCAGCTGATTCAGTGACTATCTCAGTCTGGTCAGCTAGACTGGCTTCGACTTCACCCGTCAGTGATGCTGCCATGGTTAGATATTTAACGCTGTCCGCAAAGGAGTCAGACCAGGGATCACTTTCGGAATTCATCGTGAGCAACCTGGGCAATTGAAATCAAAATCGTAAGAAAATGTACTCGATAGCATGATTTCTTTAAACAGACAAAAAAAGTACATTATTTTATTGTCCTCAAGCAAAAATGTGTTGTTTTGAAAAATAAAAATCAGTGAGCTACGAAATGAAGCATCGATAGGGCAATTCGGTGCTAACTTAAATGATCTCATATCAAAATGATAAAAAAAAAAAATTTAATATAAAACAAACGCTTTTTGGGAGAATCAGAAATGGTTGGAATGGCTACGCTTGTATACGCTGAGACAGCTCTTTTTTTGGGACAAAATTTAACAACTATAATAATAATAATTATAATGAAATAATAATAACAAAAATGATAATAATATAACATCCTTGATAATATTGTGAAATAGCATACGCACGGTAAAAGATAATACTAAAACGTCTTACCTCTGTTGGCAGTAGCTTGGCTCTGTATGATTCATCCTGCTTCTTTAAAGTTTTCTGTGAAAGTGCCATTATCTGATACACGTATCATGAAAGTCATTTTATGTTAGTATAAAGTGGTCATAAAACAGGATGTTTCAGTCATTGCATGTTTACAAAATAAGACAGTATCACCTCAGCTGTCGGCTGATGGCATGTTTATAATAGCCTGTGTGAAGACAGCCCATCTAACATCTGACCTGACACTACGGTTTAACATGTTATCGAACCAGATGGCTTACCATTTCATTCGCACATCTCCAAGCAGCTGCATTGCCATATAGTGCTATCGCGTGACAGCACTTTCTGGCACGACATTGCAATACGGCCGATTGGTATTCGGTGCGGGCATAAACGTGCTATTGAAAGACAGCACTTTCTGGCACGACATTGCAATACGGCCGATTGGTATTCGGTGCGGGCATAAACATGCTATTGAAAGACAGCACTTTCTGGCACGACATTGTATCACGGCCGATTGGTATTGTGCGGGCATAAACGTGCTATTGAAAGATAGCACTTTCTGTCCCGAACTATTTGTCACCTTTTGGATAAAGTTGTTTTAGGTTCAATGCAAATAACTTCATCAATTTTTACAAGAATGTCAAATTTCCACTTCAAGGGCATTGCTGAACTCTCGTGAACACACCCATGTCAAAAAGTAAAAATAGCCAAAAATCACAGATAGCACCTTCTGGCTGGAAACCCTCGTTATAATATCTGCAGTGACCCATGGCAATTACAATTACTGTAGGGCAATATATATTAGTTATTATACGGTTAGAGATTCTTGCTGCATTCCTGCCGCTTACCTGCGCATGTTACTCAACGTGATTTTCAAGCAATAAATTCGGTTGGCAATATCGACCACTTGGTTCTAAAACTCCGTGAAGTGTTTGTTTACGGAGGGTACAGCTACTGATGCTACTTTAGTACTCAAAATGTTTCGTCGACCCGGACGTTGGCGCTTCTTTTGCCAAATGAAACCGGCACAACAACCTGAACTTGTCGCAACAGGAAGATTAAACTTCGATTCTAATAAGAAATGTTGAAAAGCACAACTTACATAAATTACAATACGAGAAAAGGTATCCCCGTCAACGCTTATTTCACGATCAACCAAAACCACGACAGACTCGCTGCCACGCGGGTTTAGGTTAAACAACTCGCTCATTTGCCATCTCGTTCGTGTGTCATCTCGCCCAAATTAGCAGTTAACTTGGATGATCAGTTACAGGCCCATAACCCTTTCATCCTGGTACACTACTGCTTGAAATTAGTTTGACTATGATAGTTCAAGGGTGGTACCAGAACAGCTTGGCGCATGAGGTGCCAAGCTATTCTGGCACGACCCTTTTGAACTAAAATGGTTGACCCATCTTCTCAGTAATCTGTAATGACTGAAAGTGTAGCTTTCATAGGGTCCTACTAAAACCCGGAATAACCCGGAATAACCTGTCCTAAGTAAAATAGCCATATATATAACAATTATTGCGTACCTAAACTCAAAATAATCGTGTGTTAGTAGTTTGGTTTACATTAAAGTTGATTTAGTTGTACTAGTAAGCCGTTTTCCACAACCGTTGACACGTCGATTACTTCCCTTGCTACACGATCGCGCTGTCCTAAACCAGTCGGAATAACCTCTCCTAAGCCAAAATTACCACATAAACACATATTATTGAGTACTAAAAGTAGTAATATTCATACATTTGAGGTTGTAGGTGCCGTAAAAGTTGTTTATTTAGCGTTAGAAAGCTTCGAAGGGCTTGTTCTTCGATCCTCTTGATCTATGCCTATCTTCACCCTACTCACAAACCAGATAGGTGAGGCTAGCGCTGGCAGAATTGTCAGTACTCAAACCAAGGGGAATCACAGCGCTGGACAGACAACAGTTAGATCCCCTGCCCCCGCCTATCAGGCACCCAATCGCCAGCCCACAGAGAAATACGCAGGTATAGAATAAGACAATCATTTCCATTCCTAATAAGAATGGATCAGGTCTCTTATATAACCCATGTCTTTCTCCGGAACTTAGGAAGTAGGCAGGAGAAACATACATACACAAACATGAAGGTGCGCTACTAAAAATGTGGTCGGGTAAATACCCTGATTTCCCACAGTAGATGCACAGAACATTACTGACACAACAATGTAACGATACAAATTTTGCCTCGAGTTATACATGATACTCACAAACCAGATAGGTGAGGCTAGCGCTGGCAGAATTGTCAGTACTCAAACCAAGGGGAATCACAGCGCTGGACAGACAACAGTTAGATCCCCTGCCCCCGCCTATCAGGGGCACCCAATCGCCAGCCCACAGAGAAATACGCAGGTATAGAATAAGACAATCATTTCCATTCCTAATAAGAATGGATCAGGTCTCTTATATAACCCATGTCTTTCTCCGGAACTTAGGAAGTAGGCAGGAGAAACATACATACACAAACATGAAGGTGCGCTACTATATGTGGTCGGGTAAATACCCTGATTTCCCACAGTAGATGCACAGAACATTACACAACAATGTAACGATACAAATTTTGCCTCGAGTTATACATGATACTCACAAACCAGATAGGTGAGGCTAGCGCTGGCAGAATTGTCAGTACTCAAACCAAGGGGAATCACAGCGCTGGACAGACAACCGTTAGATCCCCTGCCCCCGCCTATCAGGCACCCAATCGCCAGCCCACAGAGAAATACGCAGGTATAGAATAAGACAATCATTTCCATTCCTAATAAGAATGGATCAGGTCTCTTATATAACCCATGTCTTTCTCCGGAACTTAGGAAGTAGGCAGGAGAAACATACATACACAAACATGAAGGTGCGCTACTATATGTGGTCGGGTAAATACCCTGATTTCCCACAGTAGATGCACAGAACATTACACAACAATGTAACGATACAAATTTTGCCTCGAGTTATACATGATACTCACAAACCAGATAGGTGAGGCTAGCGCTGGCAGAATTGTCAGTACTCAAACCAAGGGGAATCACAGCGCTGGACAGACAACCGTTAGATCCCCTGCCCCCGCCTATCAGGCACCCAATCGCCAGCCCACAGAGAAATACGCAGGTATAGAATAAGACAATCATTTCCATTCCTAATAAGAATGGATCAGGTCTCTTATATAACCCATGTCTTTCTCCGGAACTTAGGAAGTAGGCAGGAGAAACATACATACACAAACATGAAGGTGCCTATATGTGGTCGGGTAACCCTGATTTCCCACAGTAGATGCACAGAACATTACACAACAATGTAACGATACAAATTTTGCCTCGAGTTATACATGATACTCACAAACCAGATAGGTGAGGCTAGCGCTGGCAGAATTGTCAGTACTCAAACCAAGGGGAATCACAGCGCTGGACAGACAACAGTTAGATCCCCTGCCCCCGCCTATCAGGCACCCAATCGCCAGCCCACAGAGAAATACGCAGGTATAGAATAAGACAATCATTTCCATTCCTAATAAGAATGGATCAGGTCTCTTGTATAACCCATGTCTTTCTCCGGAACTTAGGAAGTAGGCAGGAGAAACATACATTCTTATTAGGAATGGAAATGATTGTCTTATTCTATACCTGCGTATTTCTCTGTGGGCTGGCGATTGGGTGCCTGATAGGCGGGGGCAGGGGATCTAACTGTTGTCTGTCCAGCGCTGTGATTCCCCTTGGTTTGAGTACTGACAATTCTGCCAGCGCTAGCCTCACCTATCTGGTTTGTGAGTATCATGTATAACTCGAGGCAAAATTTGTATCGTTACATTGTTGTGTAATGTTCTGTGCATCTACTGTGGGAAATCAGGGTATTTACCCGACCACATATAGTAGCGCACCTTCATGTTTGTGTATGTATGTTTCTCCTGCCTACTTCCTAAGTTCCGGAGAAAGACATGGGTTATATAAGAGACCTGATCCATTCTTATTAGGAATGGAAATGATTGTCTTATTCTATACCTGCGTATTTCTCTGTGGGCTGGCCGCGATTGCCTGGGTGCCTGATAGGCGGGGACACTGAGGGGATCTAACTGTTGTCTGTCCAGCGCTGTGATTCCCCTTGGTTTGAGTACTGACAATTCTGCCAGCGCTAGCCTCACCTATCTGGTTTGTGAGTATCATGTATAACTCGAGGCAAAATTTGTATCGTTACATTGTTGTGTAATGTTCTGTGCATCTACTCAGTGTGGGAAATCAGGGTATTTAGTCAGTACCCGACCACATATAGTAGCGCACCTTCATGTTTGTGTATGTATGTTTCTCCTGCCTACTTCCTCGGAGAAAGACATGGGTTATATAAGAGACCTGATCCATTCTTATTAGGAATGGAAATGATTGTCTTAGTCTATACCTGCGTATTTCTCTGTGGGCTGGCGATTGGGTGCCTGATAGGCGGGGGCAGGGGATCTAACTGTTGTCTATCTTCACCCTACGCGCATTCGCCCACACCGTTCGTCCCAATCACATTTCGTCCCATGATGTTTCATCCCGGATGCTATTTAATGAGCGGACCATGATAAGATAAGATAGATAAGATAAGATGGTTTATTGCCATATGTTTCCATGTACAAAACAATAAAAACATTGGAATTTGTCTTGATGTCAGTTACTAAGACTAAACACACACACACACACACACACACACACACACACAGAGAGAGAGAGAGAGAGAGAGAGAGAGAGAGAGAGAGAGAGAGAGAGAGAGAGAGAGAGAGAGAGAGAGAGAGAGAGAGAGAAACATCTGATACAGTTAAAAACTGACTGTACACAATCATTCTCACTCGCCACTCGCGCTCTCTCCAATTAGTCCGGTTGATCAGAGAGAGCGTGAACAGCAAGAGGGAAAAAACTGTTGCGGAATCTGCTGGTCCTGGTACTGATGGACCTGTACCTGCGCCCTGATGGTAAAATTTGAAAAAGCTCATTGCCGGGGTGGGTGGAATCACTGGAGATAAGACGTGCTCTACGTAAGAGACGCTGCTGGTACAGTGAGTCCAGGCTAGGAAGATCTCTGCCTATGATTTTTGAAGCGGTCTTGACCACCCTACTCAGTCTGATTTTCTCTTTGGCCGTGATGGAACCATACCAAACCGTGATCGAAAAGGTGAGCACGCTCTCAATCACAGCTCGGTAGAATTGCATCAACATGTGGGCACCGAGACCGAAACTTTTCAGTTGACATTCAAAGAAAACATAACTGGACCGTTTCTGAGCTCAAATATTTAAATGAAACTTTTCTGAGTTTCTTTTTTTTGAAGCAACCCTTAATTTATGTTTAAATATTTGGGGCAATGGAGTAAATGTAAAATACTCTGTGTGGATTAAATTTATTATACTCTTTTTATTTTAAATTTATTTCCTTTGTTGTTTTTTAAGTCCCTTCTATTTATAGAAGGGACTTTTTAGGATGGGTCGCGGTGGGGCGAATTTAATAGCATGTCCATTATGTCAAAGGCGGGCACTGAGGCCCAAACCTCTGACAACTGAATAACAAAATAAAAATTACGTCTTGTCTAGTTTGGCGCGAAAGGCTGTGTGTGTGTGAGTGTGTGTGTGTGTGTGTGTGTGTGTGTGTGTGTGTGTGTGTGTTTGTGTGTGTGTGTGTGTGTGTGTGTGTGTGTGTGTGTGTGTGTGTGTGTGTGTGTGTGTGTTGACGAAAGACCTGAAATGGGTGACTGTCTTTACCATCCTTATGGAAAATGGGTGTGTGTAAAATTCTGGGTGCCCAAGTCAGACACCCATTTTTTTCTGAGGGTTGTTTCTGCATTGTCTTGGGGTAAAGATTCATAAAAAAATAAAAAGATCAGTTTTTCTCATTTTGGCATTAACACATGCACTTTTGTGTTTAACAGACACGCCTGTAGTGCGTTTGAAAACTTGTCCCTCCCAGCAATGTGTGTGTGTTGTGCGCACAGAACCCTGAAAATGGGCGTGTGTTTGTGACATCACCCTTCTCAGCTATAAATAACTTCATAGCTGATATGGGTCAGGAAGGGTGTGGGAGGGGGGGGGGGATATTTTGTTGTTTGAGGGAGTAAATTGTTTATGTTCCTACAAAATTAGGTTTGTTATTTGAGGGTGTGGTTGTTTTGTTAAAAAAAGTGTTGAGTTGTCATGTACTTCCGGGGTGTCATGTCTAGTGTCAAATTTGAGATTCATGTATACGTTCACCAGCGACTTAGCTTATACGTTTTCTACGTTTGTTTCCATGTCAGATGAAGAAGGGTCTTTGATCCGAAACGTCGTTCTTTGTTTCTATTTTAAAGGGTTTTCCACCACTAACTTCTGTTTTTCTTTGACTTAGCCTATAATTATATTCGTGCGCCGGTTGCTAAGAAGTGAAGTGATTGTATGAGTGCGCAGTGTGAGAGAGGACGTATAGACTTTGGGGGAGGCTGCTGTTGTCTTGTGTCTTTTGGTTCAACCTGTTGCTTTGTTTGTGGGTTTGTTGGTGTTATGATTTCGTTTTGACTGCAACTCCTGTCAGATTGTATGCACAAATTGATTGAATGCAAATGACGTCACACAGTCAGTGTCGTTAGGTGTGTCGTCTGCTGCAGTCGGTCGTTTAGTGCAGTATGTAATGCTAGGTCAGAGAAGAAAAAAAAACAAAACCTAATGTTGCCAAAGGGTGTAATAGTAAAGTATTGTCTGTGTGAATGCTGCATGTTTGAGGGAAGGACTGGAAAGTCGAGTGCTGAGTGAAGAGAGAAGGAGAAAATGGGAAAACTGTGATATCCAGCACTATTATGTTAGAATAGATGCATAACAGTTACGACACGCCTGTAAATGAAAACACTTTTAACATTAACAAAAGTTGAGTATAAGGAGAGGTTTTAAAACAGTTTTAATAAAAACTGTTGCCCGACACGCTTCTAAAAACAACAGTTTCTTAGTTTTAAACCTTGCACCGCGCCATAAACGCCGCGATAGCTAATCTCAGTCTTAGCTGTCCTATAGTGTGGAATGTGGGACTTGTCCAACTGGATCCATCTGGTGCACTCCAAATGTGTATTTGTGGGTGGTTTGATGTACAACTCGTTGCACGCCTCAGAAATGACCTCCTGATTCCAGGGATAATTAAAATCTTTCATTCATAAGAGAGCATTCAGCAGCACTATAAAACCCAAAGTGAAACCCCCCCCCCCCCAACCCCACCCCCTCCCCACCTTCACCCCCACCCCTCCCCTCCCCTCCCCCCACAACCCCACCCAAACAATCATTAGAAAATCAACCAGAGGTATTTTTAGTGAGGTATTTGTTCACTGTGTTGTTGTGTCATTGTGTTTTACATTTTTAATGCAGGAAAAAGAAGGAATATACATTAAGTTGAAAAAAGAATGACAACAATCAAATAAATGTGGAAAAGAAGCATCAACTATTCCGTGAACTTTACCTTATTACAGACACCTAATTTTCTTGAGATGTCCATGCTAAAATGAATGATTTGACAAGGACACCCATTTCTACTGTAAAGCCAGTTTTTGTGTGAGAGGCACCCACTTTATTGGTAGAAACCCATTTTTTCTCCATCCAGTGGCTCTGTTTCTAGAATGTCTTTTTTATTTTAAGTTGTAGAGCTTAGTTACAAGGTGAGTTCTAAACATTCGCATCAACTCCAGAGCCCTAGAATAAATAGAAATATGGGAACCCATTTTCACATAAAATGGTAGGTAATCCACTCTGATGGTTTTGTCTCCCTGTGTGTGTGTGTGTGTGTGTGTGTGTGTGTGTGTGTGTGTGTGTGTGTGTGTGTGTGTGTGTGTGTGAGTGTGTGTGTGTGTGTGTGTGTGTGTGTGTGTGTGTGTGTGTGTGTGTGTGTGTAGACATGAGAATCTCAGATATTGCGTACATACAAGCTCAGTTGACACTTGGCGAAATACTTTATTTATGGAGTGGTTAAGAGAGCCTCCCAGCATTTTGTAACTGGATGTCTCATTGAAGACATAAAAGACCGTTTATATAAAGTCGGTTGACCCAGATTAGAGTCCGTAATTTTTATCATATTTCCTTGAAATTTAGGACATAGCTAGTTTAAAGAAAGACACTGGATGAGTTCGTTAGCCAGCTTTGTACCTGTTCAACTTACTTAAAATAATAATTAATTCACTTTTGCAAGTTTTGATCTACCATATACTCCCATCAAACAGTCAGCCCTGGAAGAGGCTGTGTGGAACAAAACAGTCAGCCTTGGACTGAAAAGGCTGCGTGCCTTTCGGACGAGTGACGTAAAACATCAAATTTGTCCCTGTGTACACGGGCGTCGTTAATTTTGCGTTGCGTTGACGTCAAGCTTATAGTGATGTCATTTTATTGCTCCTACTATTCTTCTTCATAATTGCTGTCGCTACTCCAGCCCACAGAGCATACTAATGGCGGTAAGTCTTGCTATAATTTGTGTGAAAGCAGGTTGATTTTTCCTAGCTACATAATAATTATACTAAGGATACGGGTCACTTCCATGCTCTTCTGAAAGCGCGTAGATGTGTGCCAGTGTGTGTGTGTTAGTGCGTGCGTGCGTGCACGCTCCAAACATCTTCAAGAGGCATAGATCCTCATGCACCCCAAGGGCGCAGGAGGATCTGTGTGTGTGTGTGTGTGTGTGTGTGTGAGAGAGAGAGAGAGAGAGAGAGAGAGAGAGAGAGAGAGAGAGAGAGAGAGAGAGAGAGAGAGAGAGTTGTGTCATATTTAGAGTATTGTGTTAATGTCTGCCTGGTGACGGAATTGCTTCTTTTACGTCAATGTCATTGTCTGGATCTCTCCAAAGGTCAATCTTTTTTTTTTTTTTTTTTTTTTTTTTTTTACTGTTTTAATTTGTTTCTAAAAAGAATTAATTTCTACTGAATAAGTTGAAAGTACAAAGCTGGCTAACGAACTCATCCAATGTCTTTCTCCAAACTAGCTATATCGGGTCACCTCAACTGCAAGCTCTTCTGAAAGCGCGACGATGTGTGTGTGTGCGTGTTAGTGCGTGCATGCGCGCGCGCGCTCAAAACATCTCCAAGAGACATAGAACCTCATGCGCTCTCCGGGCGCATGAGGATCTATGCCTCGGAGATGCGCGCATGTCTGTGAGAGAAAGACTTCGGTGCGCGCTAGAGAGAATTACGTCATATTTAGAGTATTATGTCAATGTCTGTGTGGTGAATGAGTTGCCTCTTTTACGTCACCGACACTGTCTGACTTTCTCTAGAAGTCAAGTTTAAAAAAAAAAAAAAATGTTTAATGTTTTAATTTTTTTCTGAAAAGAATTATTTTTTAGTAAAGAAGTTGAACGGTTACAAAGCTGGCTAACGAACTCATCCAATGTCTTCTCTAAGCTAGCTATATCCAAAATTTCATATAAATATGACAAAAATTACGGACTCTAATCTGGGTCAATTGACTTCCTGTAAACGGTTGTTTGTGTCTTTAATGAGACATTCAATTACAATATGCTCGGAGGCTCCCTTAGCCACCCCTTAAAGAAAGTATTTCGCCAAGTTTCAAGCTTGTGTGACAGAAATATCGGAGATTCTCTTGTTTACATACATACGCACACACGCGCGCGCACACACACACACACACACACACACACACACACACACACACACACACATACATACATACATACATACATACATACATACATACATACATACATACATGCACGCACGCACGCACGCTTACATACATACGGCATACATACGCACATAAGCGCTTAGCGTAACTAGACATGACGTAATTTTTATCTTGTTTCTTCAATAGTTTGAGGTTTACGCCTGCCCGTCTTTGACATCGTGGACATGCTATTAAATTCGCCCCACTGCGACCCGTACTAAACAGTCCCTTCTATAAATAGAAGGGACCATTCTAAAAAAAGGAACAAAATCGGAGCTGTGCCCCGAGATAAAAGAAGAAAAGTTTCAACAAATAAAAATCTTATGCTCTGAAAACTGTAAGAATGTCTGAGAAAACCCGCTCCCACCCCCCCCCCCCACCCCCCACCCCCACCCCAAAAAAAAAAAAAAAAAAAAAAAAAAAAAAAAAAAAAAAAAAAAAAAAACACGCGTAAAGGGTACGGTTTCAACACGATAGCACAACTTTAAAGAGAATCCCTAAAAGAAAAGCACCAAGAGCCTCCCCTCCCCCCCGCCCCCAGCCCCCGGTCGAGACACCCTTTGGATCTGCGCCTGTAATTCAGTAGGCGATTCCTTAAAATGTGCATTATTTATACTTGTAAGTATACTCAGCTCTAAAATAAATGTACGACTTATGAAATGAATGAATGACTGCAAAAAAAAGGAATCAATGAATCATGAGATCAATCAATAAACGAACGAATGGATGAGGGATCGACCGATCAGGTAAATATATACTTTGAAAGCACATGTAAGCATATGTATGCTTTTCTTTTGGGGATTATGTAAGCACACATTCATAATCCCCACCCACCACCGTTGAGAGGGGAAAAAAAAAAACACCGTTGAGGGAAAAAAAAGGCGGGGGGAGGGGGGGGGAGGTAAATAATCAATAAATTAACTAGCAAACAATTACTATTTATGAAAAGAAAAGGGGAGACTGCCAGTGCTAATATTTTAGGAAGGTTTCAAAGTAAAGTAGGTTATAGCACTGTCAGGGGAGAGAAATGTGCATGATCGACCAGTGATCATAGATCTACTGTGGCCAAAGCACAAAAAAAAAAAAAAAAAAAAAAAAAAAAAAAAAAAAAAAGAGATAGGAAAGAGAGGGGGCGCTAAGAAAGTGACTGAAAGCAATGCATATGGAAGCCCCCCTTCCCCCCCCCCCCCAAAGGGGGGGGGGTGTATCACATATCCACTGTTCCAGCCACTCAGTGCATGGAAATTTAAATCTAGGTCCCCCAAGGGGGGTCCAGATATTTAGCCGGTGTGGACAGCTGTTTCGGTCTTGGCGACCTCTTCAGCACACCATCGGCAATACTGGAGGAGGCAGGAAATTCTGCCTACCTGCAATGACAACCACATTTTAGTGTGGTGTCTGCAGGGGCATACATTCTATGCCACCACCTAGAGTTAAATTCCATGCACCCTAAAAGAGAACCTACCAAAAGGGGGGAAGGGGTTGCAGTCGATATTGTAGTAATAAATGAAAAGAAAAGGGGAGACTGCCAGTGCTCATATTTTAGGAAGGTTTCAAAGTAAGTTTCCTATCTCTTTTTTTTTTTTTTTCTTTTTTTTTTTGTGCTTTGGCCACAGTAGATCTATGATCACTGGTCGATCATGCACATTTCTCTCCCCTGACAGTGCTATAACCTACTTTACTTTGAAACCTTCCTAAAATATTAGCACTGGCAGTCTCCCCTTTTCTTTTCATTTATTACTACAATATCGACTGCAACCCCTTCCCCCTTTTGGTAGGTTCTCTTTTAGGGTGCATGGAATTTAACTCTAGGTGGTGGCATAGAATGTATGCCCCTGCAGACACCACAGTAAAATGTGGTTGTCATTGCAGGTAGGCAGAATTTCCTGCCTCCTCCAGTATTGCCGGTGGTGTGCTGAAGAGGTCGCCAAGACCGAAACAGCTGTCCACACCGGCTAAATATCTGGACCCCCTCTTGGGGGACCTAGATTTAAATTTCCATGCACTGAGTGGCTGGAACAGTGGATATGTGATACGCTCCCCCCCCCCCCCGAAGGGGGGGGGGGGGGCTTCCATATGCATTGCTTTCAGTCACTTTCTTAGCGCCTCCTCTCTTTCCTATCTCTCTTTTTTTTTTGTGTGTGTGCTTTGGCCACAGTAGATCTATGATCACTGGTCGATCATGCACATTTCTCTCCCCTGACAGTGCTATAACCTACTTTACTTTGAAACCTTCCTAAAATATTAGCACTGGCAGTCTCCCCTTTTCTGTTCATTTATTACTACAATATGGACTGCAACCCCTTCCCCCTTTTGGTAGGTTCTCTTTTAGGGTGCATGGAATTTAACTCTAGGTGGTGGCATAGAATGTATGCCCCTGCAGACACCACAGTAAAATGTGGTTGTCATTGCAGGTAGGCAGAATTTCCTGCCTCCTCCAGTATTGCCGATGGTGTGCTGAAGAGGTCGCCAAGACCGAAACAGCTGTCCACGCCGGCTAAATATCTGGACCCCCCTTGGGGGACCTAGATTTAAATTTCCATGCACTGAGTGGCTGGAACAGTGGATATGTGATACGCCCCCCCCCCCCTTTATGCATTGCTTTCAGTCACTTTCTTAGCGCCCCCTCTCTTTGCTATCTCTCTTTTTTTTTTTTTTTTTTTTGTGCTTTGGCCACAGTAGATCTATGATCACTGGTCGATCATGCACATTTCTCTCCCCTGACAGTGCTATAACCTACTTTACTTTGAAACCAATTACTATTTATATTCTCTCTCTTGGCTTGACTTCGCGAACGAAGATTTTATAGGAGTTGCCCACGACGTCTGCAGGCTTGTTCGTGGCTGCGGAGGCCAATCCGAGACAGGCAGGTTCGACCGCAGTGGCTGCAGGGGAAGGTATGGCCAGGGTTCTGAGCTGCGGCATCTCTGTTTTTTTCTCCTGAGCCGCTTGTCCTTAAGGCTAGCTCTGTGAGAGTCCTCAAAGGAGACAGCTGCCTTGTAAATGGTGGAGCGCCAGGTGTCACGGTCCGCAGCAAGCGAAGACCACTGGTGGTGGTCGATTTGGCAGGCACTAAGTGACTTCTTGAGACAGTCTTTGTATCTCTTCTTTGGTGCCCCTCTGTCACGGTGTCCAGTAGCAAGCTCGCCGAACAGGGTGATCTTTGGTAGGCGATGATCCTCCATCCTGGAGACATGCCCCGCCCAGCGGAGCTGTGTCCGCAGCAGCAAAGCCTCGATGCTCACAGTTTCAGCCTGTTCAAGGACCTCGACGTTGGTGACATAGTCACTCCAGTGAATGCCCAGGATGGTACGCAGGCAGCGCTGGTGGAAGCGTTCGAGGAGTCGTAGTTGGCTGCGGTAGAGGGCCCAGGACTCGGAACCATACAGCAGGGTGGTGAGGACCACAGCTCTGTACACGCTGATCTTGGTGCCTGTTTTCAGCTGTTGATTGTGCCACACCCGCTTGAAAAGTCGCCCGAAAGCGCTGTTCGCTTTTGCCAGCCTGCTGTCAAGCTCCTTGTCCAGCTTGGCGTCCGACGTGATAATGCAGCCAAGGTAAGTAAACTGGTGCACTGACTTTAGTTCAGACTCGCCAATGGTGATGTGAGGAGGGCGATACACTGTCTTGGGTGCCGGCTGATGGAGGACCTCTGTCTTTTTCAGACTGACCTCGAGTCCAAAGAGCTGGGCAGCATCTGCGAAGCAAGACGTGATGCGCTGCAGGGCTCTCTCTGTGTGTGCAACGAGGGCAGCATCATCAGCAAAAAGCAGCTCACGAATCAGTTGGTCTAGGGTTTTCGTGTGGGCCTGCAGTCGTCTGAGGTTGAACAGGCTGCCATCGAGACGATACCTGATGTACACTGCATCGTCATCATCGAGGTCCACTGTGGCCTGCTTCAACATCATGCTAAAAAAGATGGTGAAGAGGGTCGGTGCCAGCACGCAGCCCTGCTTTACGCCGTTGAGAATAGGGAATGGTTCCGAGAGGTCATTGTTGAGTCTGACCTGGCCTTGCTGGTCCTCGTGTAGCTGGACAATCATGTTGAGGAACTTTGGGGGACAGCCAAGTCGCTCCAGGATCTGCCACATGCCTTGCCTGCTCACAGTGTCGAACGCTTTTGTTAGGTCGACAAATGTTACGTACAGACCTTTGTTCTGCTCGCGGCACTTCTCCTGTAGCTGTCTCAGCACAAAGACCATATCGGTGGTGCTCCTGTTTGCTCTGAAGCCACACTGGCCCTCTGGGAGTTGGTCTTCAGCGATGGCAGGTACCAGCCGATTCAGGAGCAGCCTTGCAAGGATTTTCCCAGCAATGGACAGCATGGTAATTCCCCGATAGTTGGAACAGACAGACTTCTCGCCTTTGTTCTTGTACAGGGTGATAACGACTGCATCACGGAGATCTTTTGGTAGTGTTCCTTCCTCCCAGCAGCAGAGAAAGAGGTCATGGAGCTTGTTGTGCAGTGCTGTGCCTCCATGTTTCCAGATCTCTGGTGGTATTCCATCGATGCCTGCTGCTTTGCCACTCTTGAGCTGGTGGATGGCTGTGAGGGTCTCTTCAGCGGTGGGCGGTTCGTCCAACTCAACCTTTACTGGGAGGTGTGGGATTTGTAGGACGACTGCTTCTTGAACAGTGCGCTCAGCGCTGAAGAGGCTCTGAAAGTATTCCGACCAGCGGTTCAAGATGGAGGTATTATCTGTGAGGAGTGCCTGGCCATTCGCGCTTCGCAGGGGACTTTGTACCAGGTGCCTGGGGCCATACACTGCTTTCAGTGCTTCGTAGAAGCCCCTGTAGTCACCATTGTCAGCACAAAGCTGGGTCCTCTGTGCAAGTCTGGTCCACCACTCATTCTGGAGATCTCTGAGCTTGCGCTGGAGACTGCTGCAGACGAGGCGGAAGGCAGACTTCTTCACAGGGCAGGAAGGCTGGGCTAGGTGGGCCTGATGGGCGGCTCTTTTTTTTGCTAGGTGTTCCTGGATCTCTACATCGTTTTCGTCAAACCAGTCTTTGTTCTTCTTTCTGGCGAAACCCAAGACTTCTGCAGAGGATTTTGCAATAGCAGTTTTCAGTTGTTCCCAAAGTGTTTCAGGGGAGGAGTCTACTGGGTCCGCTGTGTCTTTGAGCCTGCGCTGTAAATCTGTCTGAAAGGCAGCTTTCACATCGTCACGCTGAAGGCTGGCAACATCAAGCTTTTTCTTGGGGGGCCCCCATTTCTTGGGTTTTGGCTTGAAGTGGAGCCTGAGTTTGCAGCGGACAAGGCGGTGGTCAGTGTGGCACTCTGCGCTGGGCATCACTCTGGTGAGGAGGACGTCACTGCGGTCCCTCTGACGCACTAGGACATAGTCGATAAGGTGCCAGTGTTTGGAGCGAGGATGCATCCAGGTGGTCTTTCGACTGTCCTTTTGCTGAAAAGTAGTGTTGGTGATGACCAGTTGCTGCTCCGCACAGAACTCCAACAGTAGGCGGCCATTGTCATTGCAGTTCCCCACGCCATGCTTGCCGAGGACTCCTTTCCAGGCTTCAGAGTCCTGGCCCACTCTGGCGTTGAAGTCGCCAAGGATGATGACTTTGTCGTCTGCAGGGGTACTCTGTAGGAGGCTGCGCAGGTCAGTGTAAAACTTGTCCTTTTCAGCAGGCTCTGCCAGGAGGGTTGGGGAGTACACACTGAGAAGGGTGACGTGCTGCTGGTGTCTCAGTATTTATATTAATGCTTCTGCTTAATGTTATATTGACATGATTTTAAAAGATAATTCAGGGCTTAACATTCACGACACCAAAGTGACAATGGAAGGCCCTAACGGGCAGATTGCCTATGGAGTACAACCTGTACGTTGATAAATTTAGGCGTAATGAAACACTGCCGCTTTGGTTTTGCCTATGGAGTACAGCCTGTACGTTGATACCTAAAGTACACCTCTAAGTGAGCACCTCAGTTACACTTCTGTTTTACCCCTTCACTGTCAAGAAAAAGTGAACATGGTCCAACTGCAAGAGACAATTGTTGATTGTTTCAAGTTTCTCGGCACCCACATCTCAAACGATCTTAAATGGGAGAAAAACGTTGATTCTTTAGTGAAAAAATTACAGCAACGACTGTATTTTCTCAGACGTCTTAAAACGTTTCGCGTCAGCAGACAAATTTTGACCAACTTCTACCGGGCAGTTATTGAAAGTCTTTTGACCTTCTCCCTGACCGTTTGGTTTGGCAGCACCACACAGAAAGGGCGATCCAAATTAAACAGAGTAGTAAAAACTGCATCGAAAATCATATTATCGATTTGCCCTCGTTAGAGTCCCTCTTCCACGAAAGAATGCTAAAAAAGAAACATGACAAAATTTTGACTATTTTGTGTGTGCATTAATTTCACTATTGTTGTGTTTACATTGATTTCACTAATTGATATTATGTACTGTTTATATCTCCCTTGATTTATCTCCCGTCCTGTTTCCATGCAAGGTAGGCACAGTTAAAGTAGTTTTCAGCGGTAGTATCTTGTCAGTCGGATGTTGGAATCTACGACACCTTGATTTATCTCCCGTCCTGTTTCCATGCAAGGTAGGCACAGTTAAAGTGGTGTTTAGACGAGGGAGGAGTGATAAACATATTTTAAACGGAGGGAAAGAGGACTGAATGCGTGGGTGGGGGGCGGTGTCCGGTAGCGGAAGTACTGAGTAGGTGGGGGAATTTCCCGACTGTGGAATGCTATGATGAGAGATGGAGATTGAGAGAGAGAGAGAGGGAGGGTGGAAAAGCCTGTAGGGGGTGAGTGCGTAGGCGAGTATGAGTGGCGTGAAAGCGGTGTGAATGCGTGGGCGGTTACAGGAGTGATAAGGGAGGGTACCGACCGAATACGCCAGTCAGCAGCAGCAGTCAGGCGACAGCTAGAAATTGAAATGGCTCCCAGATCAGCGAGAAAGAAGGCTTTACTAGAAAATAGTGAGATGGACCATATTTTCCGTGACTGGGGCCTCGACGAAGAGGTGCAGAGTGCCATGATCAGGGAAAAATTCATCTCTAGGCAAGCACTACTGCTAATGTCTGACGAAGACATTGACGCTCTGGCGCTGAAACGGGGGGACAGAGCAGTGCTCCGTGCAGCGGTGGCCAAATTCCAGGTGGACAACGGCGGTGGCCCACTGTGCGGCGGACTGGGAGGAGTAGCGGACAACAGCGGCAGTAGGGCGCCACAGACCTTGCAGGACGCCCTATACAGTACACACCACAGCGGGGCCGGACTGGATGAACTGTTGCGCGACGGCCTGTGCGTCAGTGGCAACAGTAGCGGGGGTATTGCGGCAGCAAAAGGTGGGCCCCACTTACGTATAGTAGACTTTCTGTCTTCAGCAGCAGTGGCAGAGGAAGAAGTGGCACTTGGGGGTGGTGTCACTATAAAGTTGAACAGCAAACCGAAGTTGGACAAGGTTTCCCCCGCACACTGGATAGTGGCAAATAGCCGTATTATGGCGGCCCTTATGGACAAACCCACACCGCGTTTCACGCCGTACGCCTACCTGAAGTACTCGGCGATGGTGTTTTGGGGAGCTGGCGGCCAGATACACCTGGCAAAGTGTCCTGCTGTTCGACGATGAGTATCGTCAGCGGCAAGCGGCCGAAGCATTCCAGTGGGGCACGGACGCCCCACACCTGTCCACGGTGGTGCTGCGCGACCGTACTGCGCAATCTGCGATGCCCGCTGGCTCACCTGCTCGCAGAACAGGAGGAGGGACGGCCGGACCGCGCCCACAACGCCCCATCGGCCCCTCTGGGAGGGAAGTGTGCCTGCAGTACAACAGAGGGTACTGCACCTACGGCGCACGCTGCCAGCTGGACCATGTGTGTGCCACCTGCGGGAGAGATCATCCGGCGCGGGAACATCGTGACACACCTGCAGCAGCGGCAGGGGGCAAACACGGGACAGCCTAGGACACAGCGCAGCAGGTTGCACAAGGCGAGGTAGGCCCCACCCATTCTAGCACTTTTTATCATAGCCCTTATCCTGCACTAAGTCCATACAACTGTCCATTGTTAGGTTCTGGAGCGTCCATTAGTTCAAAGCTTTTAGTGTGGCAAGACGAATTAGCTTCTGATAAAGACAAAAAGTTTCTCCTTGAAGGGATCGAACATGGGTTTTATATCACTGACAAACATCAGACTGTTAGATCTGTAGAGCAGAAAAATCACACCTCTGCCTTAAAAAACAGCGTAGCGGTAGAAAAGGAGCTCATCGATCAGATAAACAAAGGTCATTATATCGTAGCATCTCAAAAACCAACGGTAATTAGCGCTTTGGCTGCGATCCCAAAAGACGACAATAGCATACGCCTGATACACGACGGCAGCAAGCCTGTAGGACATGCAATGAACGATTACTCAGTACCTGAGACAGTAAAATTGCAGACTCTAGCGGACGCGTGCGCACTAGCCAAGTCCGGCTACTGGTGCCGGAAAGTTGACCTTAAGGCGGCATACCGATCTGTGTGTATCCATCCAGATAATTACCAAGTCACAGGCCTAAAATGGATTTTTACGGGCGAGCAGAAGCCCACATACCTGTTCGATAGTAGGCTCCCTTTTGGTAGTAATGTGGGCCCTTCGCACTTTCACAGACTCTCAGTCGCAGGCAGTTCGCAGATGTATGTGAAGTTACGGCGCGGCATGACAGGGATAGTAGCGTATATTGACGATTTCTTCATAGCAGCTAAGTCCAAAGAGGAATGCACTCAAATGATGATGACGCTCATTGCCCTTTTACGTAGATTAGGGTTCACGGTCTAGCAGCTGCCCTTCATAGACGATCAGCCGTTTACGAGATAGTGATTTTCTAGAGAGTTTTGGGTATATCAAAATGAAGTCTAGTATGAATAAAAGCAGTGCGCACTCGTTTTAAACCGCCGGAGGATGGAGACATTTTTCTGTAGCACATTTTGTTTCCAGTATGGCTGCAGACGAAACCAGGACCTTCGCGGCCATGTTTACAGGGGATCAGTAGTTTACACGGGTCTCATTGTTCCTGTATTCAGTGGTAGTATGCACTATATGTCACTTAAAAGGATTTCATTTTTTAAAGTAATATTTTCACACTTAGATATATTAAGAGAAGAAACAATTACGAAAACGCTTGCCTTGAACTCAAAATTAATATCGTTTCGCAACAATAAGGTATCCCAAAATCACGTGATGAAAACATCACGTGATACCACCTCCGCGGACGTGAATTTCGGTGTGCCGACGGGTTCTTTTTTTATTTGTTCTACATAAGTACAACAAACCAAGGGGAATTACTCAGCGCTGGACAACAGTTAGATCCCCTGCCCTAACTGTTGTCCAGCGCTGAGTAATTCCCCTTGGTTTGTTTGTACAATTCTGCCAGCGCTAGCCTCACCTATCTGGTTTGTGAGTACTACATAAGCTTGTTTGTTTAAAAAAAAAAAAAAAAAAGCAAACGTGTAAAGTTGCTGTGTGCATTTTTACGGCTTGATAAAGGTTTGTCACGTTTATTTCCATTCACTTTACCATCGCTTTGCCCGTTTCATTTCGACAACACAGCAACAAAACAAAACGCAACCCACAACACAAATGCTATCTTCAAAACCTATGCTGCATTCTGTAAAAGAAAAAGAGTGCCACACCACTTGGTTTTAACTGTCATGGCTGAGGAAAGTTTCGGAACTTGATTAATTATTTTATGCAGCAGTAACATTTATTTTAATCAGTTGCACTGACAAGCTATGTTGTGATGTGCGATCACTGCCAGTGCCAATTATGCAGTCTCAGTGATCACTGATGGTACAGTACACTTCACACTGAAAAAAAAAAAAAATACACAGCACAATGTGAACACGCTTGGAAGTTCATGCAATGCTTTGTTTAAAATTGAACCCTATCTTGCTAGCAGTAGACTACTGCACAAAAGAGGAACTTATTTTGCTGCTGTGTTATTTGCAGTTTGTCTGCATATAGACATTTGCAGTTTGCTGCAAGGATTCTTAGCAGCTGACATTAGCACTGACATATTGGGATTAAAACGAGAAAGAAAACGGAGAAAGGTGACACAGAGATGATTTAATAAATCAGTCAAGTGATCAAATGAATGAGATATCTATGTTTTATGATAAACAGCTAGTTATGGGATGGGGGGGGGGGGGGGGAGGAGGAGGCACATACTTTATAATGTACACGTACTATTTCTTTCAGTGTTTCCATCACCCACTCATAACACCATTAGACTGGATGAGTTGTCATGTTTTGAGTGGTTTACAAAATACATGTACTTGTTGCTGTTACATTATCTTCTTACTGGTTTTGACATTTCGCTGTAAGATTTACAGTCCCATACTTTAAGCGTGTTCCCCCTAACGCACACAGAGGTTGACTGTATCATTGATATGTGTGTGTAGGTAGCGTTTGGTTTTGTTTGAGGTGGCAGTTTTGGCCTCACCTTTAAGTTTGGTGCCGCTGTGCATGTGGCCACCAGTACTATTTACAGAACTGATGACTGCATGTGCAGGCTAGTTCACGGTATCAAAATGTGAACTGGGCAGCCTATTGTTTGAAGTGATCAGTGGTAGCAACATCCATGATGTATGTGTGCATTTGGCCACTGGTACTGTTTACAAAGGTGCTGTTTACAGAACTAGTGGCTGAGTATGCATATTATTATTAGTACTGTTATTGTTATCAGGTGTGACCTTATCTCTAAGTTTTGGTGCCCCTGAAATTTGTAGGTGGGCAGCTAAAATACAGGCAGTCAATACAAGCCACTTGCTTAACCTGAAGTCTCTATATATAGATTTTACAGTCCACTAATGCCCATCAGTATACAATTGTGCATGTCTTTTGTAGTGGGTATTCTGTGGTTTTGTATGTGGGCTGGGGTTGAAAGTGGGGCGGTATGGCACCTATTACCGTGTATGTACAAAACATTCATTACAAACAAACATAAATTAATAATTTTAATAAATAGTTATTTGGGTTTAACGCCGCGCGGTAGACTACGGCCATCTCATGGCAGTTAAATAAATAAGATAAAGTAAGTCAAAGATACCTGGGACATAAGAATGCTAAGTAAAGTATAGATTATGATCATGCACAGATGTACATTGGTGGGCGGTCCGTGGCGCAGTGGTTAAGGCGCCTGCCACCAATGCCAAAGGTGCGCGGTTCGATACCGGGTTCCGGCGTTGGACTTTTCTCCTCTGGTAAGTGTCACCGTTAATTCGGGCGGACTGTCGGGGGTTCTTTCTCCGGGTACTCCGGTTCTTCCACCCCCCCCCCCACCCCCCACACTTTGGTACCGGTCTCAGGCCACTTTACAAATTTCAAATACAAGCGATCAAAATTCTCTGTAACTTCAGTAGCTGACTGGCCCTTCCTTTGTCTTGTACTGTGTTTGTCTTAAATGGCGTAAATCCGTGTCTGTTTCGTGAGTGTGTGTGTTGGGTTTTAGGCGCGGCGCTTTGAGTCGATTTCCCCAAAAATTGAGAAAAAGCGCCTATATAATAACGGTATTATTATTATTATTATTATTATGTTCTGCGGTTTTGTGTGTGTAACTGGATTGGGGTTGGGAGCGAGCGATACTGCACCTATTACCATGTCCGTGTATAAGACATAAGACATTTATTCACCGAGTAAAACGTTACAAGGATTTTTGTGTGGCATGGCGACAGTAAAATATGTCCTCACTTGTAGGGCATTCATCATGTCATACACTTAGTTGGCGATCATCCTATATACAGCACTAAAAGATAGATAAACACAATATTAAACACAAATCAGTCATATGTCACAAATCATGGAATCACGTTGTTCCGTGCATGGTGATGTATTGAGGACAGCTTCTGGAAAAAAAATTGCATCTGAATCGAGAGGTTCTGACCGCCGGCCAGAGGGCAGAAGCTCGAAGAGATGATTGGCTGGGTGTGACAGATCTGACAGAATAGTACTGGTGGCCACATGCACAGGGGCACCATGGTGTATGTTCTTGAGCTGTATGCTGATGTGTATGTACAAAACCTACATTACAAACAAACAAAATAAATAAATAATTTAAATAAATAAGATAAAGTAAGTCTAAGGTACCTGGGACATATGCATGCTAGGTAAAGGATAGATTAAAAATTATGAACATACACAGATGTGTATGTCCTTCTTTTGGTAGGTGTTCTGTGGTTTTATGTGTATTTAGGTAAGGGTTGGGAGCAGGCAGTATGGCACCTATTACCATCTATATATGTGTATATTTTCTTGTTTGCTGATGTGTATGTACAAAACCTTCATTACAAGCAAACAAAATAAATACATAATTTAAATATATACTTATTTGGGTTTAATGTCGAGCAGGCGACCAATGCCATCTCATGGCGGTTAAATAAAAAAGATAAAGTAAGTCAAGATACCTGGGACATATGAATGCTCAGTAAAGGATAGATTATGAACATGCACAGATGTAAGTGTCGTTTGGTGGGTCTTCTCTGGTTGTGGAGTGGGGTTGGGAGTGGGCAGTATTACCATATATGTGTATGTGAACATCAGCATATGAACAAAACCTACTTTTCAAACAAATAAAAATAAATAATAAATTTAAATAACTAGGACATATGAATACCAAGTAAAGGATATATTATGAACATGCACAGATGTTTGTTCTGTGGTTTTGTATGTGGGGTGGGGAGCGGGTGGTATGCACCTATTACCATATATGTGTACATGTTATGTTCACATCATATATGTGTATATGTATGTTCTCATCTTGTATGCTGATGTCCCCCACCCAGGTCTACCCTGGGGGACTTGGGTGGGGTTAACTACTTTTTAGTTCCCAGGGTGACCCTGGTCAGCCCCACAGGGTGGGTTTTCCCCTCTATTTTGGGGCGTGTGTTTCTGTCTACCCTTGGTACATTCACCTGTATTTACCTTTTTTAAACTCTTCCTACTGTCTGCACTGCTTGTAGCTGTTCATATTGGATGTGTGTTGCTAAAGGGTCTAGTTAGGTTTATTTAGTGTATTAGACCAGCTGGCGACATACATTCAATATTCTGTTTAGTTTGGGTTTTTTCACAAGCAGTGCAGGCACGTCCTGAGAAAGTCTTGTTGCTGTCGGGACGTTAATGTACAATCAATCATTTTATGCTGATGTGTATGTGCAAACATACATCACAAACAAACAAACAAACAAACAAAAATTAATAAAATAAGTTGGGGATACCTGGGACCTATGAATATGCATGTTAAGTAAAGGATAGATTATGAACATGCACAGATGTAAGCATTATTGAAAACAAATTTCCTCTCCTTGGTGACCACTACCATACCACTATAGTGATCATGTACATCAAGGAATTCCTTCCATCCATAATTAAAAGGATAAATAATAAATAAATATGTAAGTGAATACATACATGAATCAATAATAAATAAATAAAACATGTAATATAATAGAGAGGGCTACTATCTGTATTGTGTCTCATGCAGTCCTGATAAAGCTTAATCATAAGAGTCCTTGTGAGTACTTGAGTGCGGATTGGTTGAATTGGTTGCAAAAACTAAAATTTTATATTTAGGTGTTTAGCTGAACATGGTGATTTTGATGGAAACGGTTCGGAGATGGATTTCACTCTGCCTGGCTTGTGCTTAAGACCAGTCGGATACGAGTGTGCTTGACCAGTTAAAAATCCCATCTCCACTAATAAAATAAACAAAAAGAGCAGACCTGCACTTAGAGCCGTTAGGCTGAAAAACAGACGAACAACATGCATGTTGTATCCGGCCAAAAAGTCTTCAGAATGTTGAAGATGGTCGGCAGACACAATGCACAAAGGGAGTTTACTTTCGATATGCTTTCCTCCCACAAAAGACCGAGTTCTATGGAAAAGGCTGTTTTCAAGACCAGGAAAAATAACGTATTTGACGTTGATAAGATGTTCAAATCGAAAATAATCTCTGTTTCAATTCAGGAGCAAAGTAAAGCTTCATCAACCGTGCGCGTCTGATTGACTTCTTTAGAAGGCTTCTCGCTGACCGCCATTTTGAAACTAGCGACGCGACTATGCTTACCGCATTAAAAATAATACTTTTAAACTTATTTTATCGTATATATGTATGCATGTTTACTTGCTGATGATTTCAATTGACTAACTTTTATGCTTGAAATTTTCAATGTTATGCACAAAAAATGTCTTGCACCTTATCCGGGTGGTGCCCCGTACGAGGACTGGTTCCCTCACATCGAAAAATAGCTTTCGAAAAACACTTCTACAAAAATGTCTCCATCCTAAGGACAAATATTGTTGCCATGCATAAACTATATGGCATTAGTACTTTCCTTTCGTACCTGCAAACCATTGTTACTCTTTTGACGAACTACTTAGTCTGCAGAAATTGCGAAAAGCTGCTAGACGGTCTATAAGGTGGTGGGGCCTACACAAACCATTACTTTTCTCGGGATCCAAATCTGCACCAGCATAAGCATCTTGTCATTGGGCGACGACAAGTTACAGCAACTTCACAAACGCTTGCAGCAGTTTCAAGGCAAAACACGCGCGACAAAGCAAAGCTTGCAGTCACTAGCAGGGTCCCTTAACTGGGCGTGTCAAGCCGTCAAGGGAGGAAAATTTTTTCTCAGGCGGATTCTTGATACGATTAAACCCCTTCAGCAGCAAAGGCATAAAGCGAGACTCGCACGAGAGTTTCACGCAGACTTACAGTGGTGGCTATCTTACATGCATGTTTTTAATGGCACTGTGTATTATGACTCACAAAGCAAGGAACATGTCCATGTTGATGCATGCAACCTGGCGGCAGGCGCGTTCTGGAAAGGAGATTGGAATTATACACTGTTCTCTTCAGACATGCCGGCAGCCAAGGACTTGCATATTAATTATAAAGAGGTGTGCGCGGTGGTGCAGGCAGTCAACCGGTGGGCCCCCTCATGGCGAGGGAAACAGGTGGTCATTCATACGGACAGCACGGTGACAAAGGCTATCATTAACAAAGGGCGCTCAAAAGACCGCTATGTCAATAGTCTGTTGAGGAAGATGGCATGGGAGTGTGTGAGAACGAATTGCAGCATATCAGCGATGCACGTGGCTGGCAGTGTGAATGTGTTTGCCGATACTATTTCCCGCCTACACGAAGGACGGCTGCCCATGCTAGGACAATTGCTAACGAATTGGCACCGGGGCCGACCGCCTGACACCTACCTTCTGAATCACATGTCACAGTCAGCGCTTGCTTTTGTGCTGTCTAGGTGCCGGGTCTAGGCTCAGACATCAGCTACTGCAGGAGGTGGCGGGATATCGTGCCAGTGTTTTTGCCGACAACACCAAGAAAACTTATCAGACTCACTTGCGCTCTTATCTCAGATTTTGTGACCAAATGAACATCCAGCCGGTACCGGAGTGTGAGAGAACAGTGGCGCAGTACGCAGCCTTTTTGGCCAGGACACTTCAGCCCAGTTCCGTGGCACGAATACCTCAACATTGAACCGCACCCATACGCCAGGATTCGTGGATGGTAAAAAGCACATTGCGGGGAATTGAGCGAACAAAAGGCTGCCCTCCTAACCGCAAGACGCCGATGAGCCCGCAACTTCTTCTTCAGATTAAACAAAAACTTGATTTGTGCAGCTCTAAGGACTGTGTCTTCTGGGCAGCGATTGTGGTTATGTTCTTCGGACTGCTTCGGCGATCCAATCTTTTCCAAGATGGTGCAGGATTCGATCCTGGGAAACAACTCACTAGAGACTGCTTTGTTGTGAATGACAACAGTAGTGTCAAGATACTGGTTAGGTGGAGTAAGACAATTCAGAAACGCGAAAAAACTCTAGTGATCGCGTTACCGGTCATGTTGCGTCACCCTCTGTGCCCCGTGACGGCAGTGATCAGTATGTTTAGAGCGCTAGGCCCAGCGCCTCCTAAGAAGCTGGGCCCACGCTACCAGAATTTGCCACTAGCAATGTGTGGTAAGCAACAATTTGCCACCTGCCACATCGGCTTCCTGGCACACGTATCAATGTACGCGCAATGTGTTGTACTGACTGACCTGCCATTACTATATATGGAACAGCTCTCACCGCGCCCGGTTGAAATATTCGGAGCCCTGCAGGAGTCCCATATGCATGGGAACTCTCGGACAAGGTTGATCAATTTACTCACTGGAGACGTGCCGCATACGGATACGCAGCTGTTTAGCAGCGTTTTCACATGCGGCGCGTCTCCAATGAATATTACAGTCTCAAAGCCGTCGGCCGTCGCTCAGCTTCTCCGCCATTTTTTCCGGCTCGCCGGAAGATGAAGAAACGGGAAGTGGCGCAAGAACACCGCTGATTGGCTGAGAGGTGGCAACATTGCTCGAGCCTTGCCGGCTACCACAAATGAATAGACTCGGTTTGTATCGGGTCGCAATTTGTGGCGGCAATATTGTAGGCGCCCCTAATTGAGGCGGCAACATTGCCGCCACAAAATTGCGCCCGGCAATAGGTGTTTGTGGTAGCGTGGGCCGAGCTTCTAAGGCACCGGCCTTCCCCATTCGGGGATCAGAGTTCAACAAACGGTTGCGAAAACTGACCTCTGCTGCTGAAGGGGTTTACAAGCCACAGCTTGCGGCGTGGTGGGGCTACCTGGGCCCTGGCTTGTGGGGTGCCCGGCGAGGTGGTGAAGTGTTTGGGGGACTGGAAAAGCACTGCATACCTATCATACTTGGACCAAATACCTCAAAATATTCAAGATTTCTACAGAAGTGTACTTATTCAGAAAATACCGACACCTTGAACACTCGACTTTTCTCTCAATTGGGTGGGAAAAAAACTGGCGTTTTTCCCGTTAGGTTTGGGCAGGAAACAACCAGTAAACCTACTGGTTGGGTTAGATGTTGTCTTACATGTTTGACAAGTGAGAGTCACCGGAATAAAACGCCTCCGTTATTTTTGCCCAACTGACAGAAAAGTGTTGCCGCCGCGTGTTCAGCGTGCGTGAAGAAGTAGTGTGGAGTTGAGCGTGAGACTGAGGTGTGATAGAGCGTGTGGTCGTGTGCGCTGTTCTGACAAAACCTCGCCCAAGTTCTGGTCCGGAACTCTGGCCAGCCATTTATTGGCCGAGAGGGGCGATGATGTCAAAACAGGGGCGCACTGAAGGGAAGGAGAGATTTAGATCGGGGAAAGGGGAGGGAGGGGGGAGGCATGAGAGTGACTGGAGTTTAGGTAGTTATCAGCGATAGTATCTTGTCAGTCGGATGTTGGAATCTACGACAAAACATATACTGAAGAGCCTTTTTGGAATCAGTCCTGAAAATAAATTGCATTTCTTTTGATCGTCAATGTATGTCTGCAAAGTGCCCAAACACAGATATACGTATCAGAACACAGAAAATAACAGTAGCATAATTAAACTTGAAGGAAAACAAACACACATCCAACGCACAAACACCATGTTGTTGTACGATGTTATGCCTTTTTCCCCAATTCACATTGCTGTATATTTATTATGTGCTGTTTTTTGGCCATTCTCAGGCGGCCCCCCCCCTCCCCCCTTCTCTCCACATCTCCTCCCCTCCTGTGGACGTGAGGCGGGGGTAGGGGAGCTGAGTGAGAGGGGTGTGGGCGATGAAAGGAGAGAAATGACTGCTGTCCGACGTTCATTTATATATTAATTCATGTCAGTACAGCTACAGTACTCTAGTATTTCCCCATTGAAAAACACACCACTAAATGTTGAAAATAATAATTACATTTTCTTCTTCATTCGTTCGTTTAACTTCCAACCCCCTCCCCCCACCCCCGCAATGCGAGTATTAATTAAATGGATCAGTTATTTCTATTTATGTCCCTCATTGCATATGTAGTGATCAGGTGAAATTGATCAGAAGTAAAGAATGCCAATTCAAGGCACCCAAGTACCTTATCTCACAGGTGACAACTAACCCTACAACTAGCTCAGGTGTGAGACTGGCTAATCTTTACCCTTTTACGACCTGTTGAAGGTCAGTTAGCAGCCAGCAAGAGTAAAAAGGACGTGCAACACATGCTGAGCGATTAAGGTCCTTCTATCTGCACAGCATAAACTGTCATGACCTTTTCAACCGCAGGGGCTCAGTTAATAAAGCGTTAGCTCAGCTGTTCTTCAGATGGAAAGGGGATGTGAGAAGGGGGTTGGGGGGGGGGGGGGGAGAAAATGAACAGGAAGGGAAGGGGGGGGGGGTCATTGAGATATATACCGGGATATATCGTCTAATGCAACACCACTCCTCCTAACTCAATATCCTGGCTCTCTGTTAGACACTCTATATACACTAACCATATGTAATAAAGTACACCTATATGTGAACACCCAAATTACAACTTTAACATTAAATACACCTAAAGTACACCTCTATCTGAGCACCTCAATTACACCACTAACATAGCCACACCTAAAGTACATCTCTTTGTGAGTATCTCAATTACACCTCTATCATTAACTACACTGACTTAAAGCACAGTACCTCAATTACACCTCTAACATTAACTACATTTAAAGTACATCTCTCCTCGCGCTGGGACCATACGGCGTTGAGGCGCGTCCCCTGGGTGGTGGATAGGGGTGAGAGGGGTGCACCGTGAGAGGGGTGCACCGAATGAAATAAGGTGCCGTGAACCAACATGGTCTAAGGGAAGGTGACCCCGACAGAAAACCCCTGGTCCTCCTAGTAAGGGGGTTGGGCGTGGGGGTAGCTTCCCCACCCTGCAAAAAAGGAAATAGCTACAAAAACGCCGACGAAAAGACTAACAGTAATTCCTTTCCTGGAGGAGGAAGGTTCTTCTACTAGAAGACTTATGACGTCCTGTGGTGAAAGCCGGAAGTCTTCGGAAGCCACAGGACCGAGCCGCCTCTCTCTATCCAGGGATACAACCATGGGCACATGGAACGTCAAGACCATGTACCAGAGCGGCAAGGCCGCCCAGATAGCAGCGGAAATGCAAAAGTACAACCTTTCCCTGCTAGGTATCAGTGAAGCCAGATGGACGCAGTCTGGCCAGAAAAGGCTGTTAAGTGGGGAGATGGTTCTGTATTCAGGTCATGAAGAGGAGAATGCCCCCCATACAGAAGGAGTAGCACTCATGCTGTCACCAGTGGCACAGAGAGCGCTGATGGGCTGGGAACCTCTTGGGCCAAGAATTATAACAGCAGCCTCAAGTTTAGAACCAAGAAAAAGCTCAAGCTGAACGTCATCCAGTGTTATGCGCCCACCAATGACAGTGACGAGGAAGAGAAACAAGAGTTCTACGACCGACTGCAGAGTGCCGTGGACAAATGTGCGGAGCGAGACATCACCATCGTCATGGGCGATTTTAATGCCAAAATAGGGGAGGACAACACCGGATACGAAGAGGTGATGGGGAGACAGGGACTAGGCTCGGAGATGAGTGAGAACGGGGAGAGGTTTGTAGACTTTTGTGCTCTAAACCGACTTGTCATTGGAGGCAGCATCTTCCCACACAGAAGAATACACAAAGCAACTTGGGTCTCACCTGACCATACAACAGAGAACCAAATAGACCATATCTGCATTAGCAAGAAATTTAGAAGATCCCTTCAAGATGTTCGAGTGAGGAGGGGAGCAGATGTCGCCTCAGACCACCATCTGCTTACCTTAAGAATGAAGCTCAAGCTAAAGAAAAGCCGCACAGAGACAACAAGAAGACAGCGCTATAATGTAGGCCTCCTGAGAGAAACTGGAGTTAGAGAAGAGTTCAAACTGGTGCTGTCCAACCGGTTTCAAGCGCTACAGGAGCTAGTAAATGAAGAGGAGGCGGTCACCACAGAGCAGCAGTGGAAGGCAGTTAGAGAGGCGCTGAACTCAACCTGCAAAGACACTGTAGGGTTCAGGAAACACCACCACAAGGACTGGCTGTCGGCACAGACCTTGAAGAAGATAGAAGCGAGGAAGCAGAAGAAAGCAGCGGTCAACAACAGTCGCACGAGAGCAGCCAAAGTAAGGGCACAGGGGGAATACTCGGAAGCCAACTGCGAGGTGAAGAGGAGTATCAGGGCAGACAAGAGGGCCTACACTGGCAGCAGAGGCAGAAAAGGCAGCAGGCAGCGGCAACATGAAACAGCTCTACGACATTACCAGAAGATTGTCCGGTAAGTATGGCCATACAGAAAGACCAGTAAAAGACAAAGAAGGCAAGCCTATTGCAGACAGAGCAGACCAACTCGACAGATGGGCCGAGTATTTTGAAGAGTTACTGAACAGACCTAGCCCACCCGACCCCCCCGACATCCAGCCGGCAGAGACCAACCTACCCATCAGCTGTGACAGACCCAGCCGGGAAGAGATCAGAAAAGCAGTGGCATTTTTGAAGAATGGCAAAGCAGCAGGGCCAGATGGCATCCCAGCGGAGTCTCTGAAAGCAGACCTAGAGACAACAGTTGAGATGCTGTACCCACTGTTTGGAAAGATCTGGGAAGAGGAGGTGATGCCAGCTGACTGGAAGGAGGGGTACCTAATCAAACTTCCCAAGAAAGGCGACCTCAGCAAGTGTTCCAACTACAGAGGAATCACCTTGCTGTCAGTACCAGGAAAGGTCTTCAACAGGATCATCCTAGAGAGAATGAAGAGCTCCGTTGACCCCCAGCTGAGAGACCAGCAAGCAGGATTCAGGAAAAACCGATCATGTACAGACCAGATCGCCACTCTCCGCATCATCGTGGAACAGTCTCTGGAGTGGAGCTCCCCGCTGTACGTCAACTTTGTGGATTATGAGAAAGCATTTGACAGCGTGGACCGAGAGACTCTGTGGAAACTCCTACGACACTACGGTGTACCCACAAAGCTCGTCCGCCTGATCAAGAGCAGCTATGATGGCATGACATGTCGCGTGATCCACGAAGGGCTGTTCACCAGAGAGCTCCAGGTCAGAACTGGTGTCAGGCAGGGGTGTCTGCTGTCTCCGTTCCTCTTCCTACTGGCCATAGACTGGGTCATGAAGATGACCACAGAGCACAGACGAAGTGGAATACAGTGGACACTGTGGACACAGCTTGACGACCTCGATTTTGCAGACGACTTGGCATTACTGTCCCACACTCATCAACAAATGCAGGACAAGACCACGAGGCTTGCTGACATCTCGTCCCAAGTGGGCCTCACCATTCACAAACAGAAAACAAAGACAATGAGGCTGAACGCAACCAGGGAAGAACCAGTCTTGCTTGCTGGCACCCCGTTGGAGGAGGTGGAGTCCTTCACCTATCTCGGGAGCATCATAGACAAAAAAGGCGGCACTGATGCAGATGTCAGAGCACGAATCGGTAAAGCCAGAGCAGCCTTTCTCCAGTTGAAAAAAGTGTGGAGTTCCAGAGAGCTGTCACAACACACCAAAGTCCGGATTTTCAACTCCAATGTAAAAGCAGTTCTCCTATATGGAGCAGAGACATGGAGATTGACAAAAACCACAGTCAACAGAGTACAGACCTTCATGAACAGTTGCCTTAGAAGAATTTTGAAAATCCACTGGCCAGACAAGATCAGCAACGTCAGACTCTGGGAGAGAACAGAGCAGATAACAGCAGAGAATGAAATTGGGCGAAGAAGATGGGGATGGATCGGTCACAGTCTGAGAAAGCCAGCTTCCAGTATCACTAGGCAGGCATTGTCATGGAACCCCCAGGGAAAGAGGAAAAGAGGTAGGCCGAGAAACTCCTGGCGTCGAGACCTCCAAGCAGACATCAAGAGACTGGGGGAACCACCTGTACTAGAATCGAAGGAGAAGCACAGGACAGGAGTTGCTGGAGGTCTCTCGTCGACGGCCTATACCCGGGAAGGGGTGACAGGCGTAAGTAAGTAAGTAAAGTACATCTCTATGTGTGCACCTCAATTACACCTCTAGCACAGCCACGCCTAAAGTACACCTCTAAGTGAGCACCTCACACGGCTTTACCAGCCAGTGCTGGCGCCTAGCACTTAGTTCGCTTCCAGCTGCCAGAGAGATAAGGCGCCGCGAGGTCACATTCCACTCTCGCCCGCTCATTCTATTTATATCACACTTGGTACACGGCTCTACAGTGTGACCGGCACTCTGCCGCTATAACAACTACCTACTGGTTTGTATTCATAACACATCTCTGCCTAAAGTGACTGTTGTGGAAGCAACATCGTTCAAAAGTTGAAATTCTCACCTACACACAGATACCAAACATGACAACATTACGACTTACACTTGTGTAGCAGGTTATGATGAAAATAAAGGGAACGCGAATTTGTTGATGTATGATGTCGGTGTTTGTTGTGAAATTGACAAAGTTCCCACAGCCATAACACGAAGACGTAACTTTTCCCAACGAAACACACTTGCATGCATAAGGGTCAGCATGCCTACAGTAAGTATCACTTACCGGATTTTCGTTCCATGGTGGGGGACGGAAGCAGGAGGGTGGTTAATGAGGTCACTGACAGGTCGCGTGTTGTGCGGTACACGGTGTGACCGGCGCTCTGCCGCTACCTACTGGTTTCTATTCATAACACAAATCTGCCTGAAGTGACTGTTGTGGAAGCAACATCGTTCAAAAGTTGAAATTCTCACCTACACACTGATACCAAACATGACAACATTACGACTTACACTTGTGTAGCAGGTTATGGTAAAAATAAAGGGAACGCGAATTTGTTGATGTATGATGTCGGTGTTTGTTGTGAAATTGACAAAGTTCCCACAGCCATAACACGAAGACGTAACTTTTCCCAACGAAACACACTTGCATGCATAAGGGTCAGCATGCCTACAGTAAGTATCACTTACCGGATTTTCGTTCCATGGTGGGGGACGGAAGCAGGAGGGTGGTTAATGAGGTCACTGACAGGTCGCGTGTTCTGGCATTTCTAGCCCGCAGCCGTTTCGGTACTCCACAGACTGCTATTGCCATCCCGAAATACGATCAGTCCATAACAGGTCACAATATTCAACAGTGTTTTTAAACATACCTTGAGGTTTAACACATTTTCTGACGCACTAGACATAAGAACCGAATACCGAGTTTCTGTTCACAGATACACAACTCCGGCGCCGTCTATGCGAGAATTTTTTTCTGTTTGACTACTGGAGGAATGACGGAGTGGAGGACGGGTGACACGAGTGTCATGTGCTCGGTCATGAGCAGTCTGAGTTTTTCCTCCTCTGTCTGCAAGCCATATGTCCTGCTCTTTAGAATGTTAATGGTAGCGTGACTCTCTTCACCTCCCTGCTCACCATGAAGCGCCAAACCAAATCCCCACTTTGTCATAAATTCAATGCAGTGACATTCCAGGATGTGTTGTTTCGGAATGATGCTACTGGCTGGAAAAGTACTTCGAAAAAAACGCATGTAGTTTGCAATCTTGTCATTGATGTCTTGCATTGATTCATTTCTGCTCTTCACCGGCAGTTTGTGAGAAACATTAGTGTGGACTTGTGAGTACAGGTCGTTCAGAATTCGGAACTTTAAGGATATGTCATGCGCTATTGCATGAAGTTTAGGATCATCTGTCAGCTTCATGGTATTGCTGATAACACTGTCACCAACATCAGTCAACACATCATACTTCAAGTAACGGTGGCAGTGGTTGCCAACAAACGAACGGCCAAGGTATGATTGCATGAATATCTTATTCCTCTTTAGTGCTTCGTCAAGGCCAGAATTGACAGGCCCGCACAGAAATGGCAACTTTGTCTCTTCTCTCAGAGCTTCTATTTTGTCCTCGAATTCTGCTACCCGCTGCATCTTCTGCTCACGTCGTTCATCAAAATGCTTTGCACTCTCATTGTGTCTCTTGTCACTCAACACTGCAATACCCTCAGTCAGCTGTTTTCTTTTTTCCAGTTCTTTGATGACTCTTACTTCTGAAATGTACTTTTCAAAAGGTGTGTTTTCATCATGTGCCTCCTTTCCCTCGGCCAGTCTTTCAGCAATGGCTTTATCAAGTTCGTGGCATTCTTGCTCAAGGAGGGAATGATGTTTTTTTTACTATACCTAACAAAAGATGGAGGTATGGTGGTGCCGTTTGCGAAATCTCAACATCAAAGATTGGTTCATGTACAACATTGTTGTAACCCTTGGCATTCTTTTTGTCTCCTCCTGCACGAATGTATCGCCTGTAATCCCTCTTGATGTTGTTCAGAGTTCTTTTTTTCACTTGTACTCGCTCATGTGGAGCTCTTTGTAGCTGACTTTTCGAAGCTGTGCACCAGAGACAAGGGTGGACCCCTTGTGCTCCTGAGAGACCAAAATGTTTGAGGAGAAAATCATAATCTCCAAACAGAAATACACGTATCTGTTTTTCTTTCCATTTCATGGTTTGGAGAACTGACACCTGCTCTTTAAACGGCTGCAAAATTGTTTGAAGATTTTCATGACTGTCTTTACAGTTAGCCATACACACCAAAAACGTATTGTGTTTAGAGTTAGGGTTTTGGAGATTAGCAACTTGAAGCATTGTTTTATAACTGTTACCGCCATGATCTCCTCCTAGTTTTATCCAAATTTCATCTTTTGGTATTTGTTCATGCCATTCAAGAAGATTTGCAGCTTCATACTTGTTAAGCAGTTCAGGAACAAAATGTGTGAGATCTTCTATGTATGCGACAGGCGTTTTCTGGCTTTCCTTCTTGTTCGTGACTTTGTTTTCAAAGGTCAGATTCTTTTGTTCAATGGTCTCTCTGCCACAGAGTGCTTCCTTCTGGGCCTGCCTTTCTTTTCTTTCACTTTCAAGGTTGACACCAATACTTCTCATGAAGCGTTTGTATGTTCTGTACTTGGACCAGCTTAATCCTAGATTGGTTCTCAGCGCAATACCCTGTTTTCTGCAGACATACACGGATCGCCTATGGCCTGCTCTGTCTAATATTGCAGTCATTTTTTCATTTCTTTCTCGTCTTAACTCGTCAGCTATTTGTTCAGCTTCGTCCACCTCTGATCCACCAGATATATTCGCTCTAACATGGGCTAGCACCTTCGATCTTCTTTGTATTACGGCCGATGATGCCACTGTTGTTGGTTTTCTTGGTTTGGGTATGTGCATAAAATACAAAGGCTGTCCTCCAGTCTTGCAACGAATTGTGGCATCAGCTGATTCATTAAGCATTGTGCGGTTTAGTGCCGTCTGATATTTTTCTTCCTCCTTTGTCAGTGGCATCTGCAGTTCCTGGATAGGTCGAAGGCTGGGTCGTTTGATATGTGGAGATGTGGCTATATCGACACCCGTTTTTTCAATGGGTGAAATGGCTATTTCATGCGTCCGCTTTGCTGGTGGAGATGGGGTCCACACTCTTTGTAACGGCGACGTTTGAGCATCGACTGTGCATGGCGTTTTACGGGGAGTAGACGTCGGCGGAATGAAAACTTGTATACCACTATCACCTTCATTAGTGCTGTTATTAGTGTCAGTGTTATGAGTGTCACATTCCGCGGATTGAAACGATCGTTTCTTTCCATGCCGCGAAGGCCCCGCTTTGCTGGTCGTCCTCCTTTAACACACGCGACACATTCTTCAACACTCGTATTTGGATCGAACATGGTCCAAATGTGTTGTGATGAGGCAATATCAGACGCCGCATTTCGCGTTGTCCCTCGGACACGCGTGTTTCAGTCGAGTCTATCCGTTTCATCAGACTATAGCAACTCCTACACATTGTTTTTGAGTGCATCATGTCTTTGTCTTCCTGGATATTAATTCCATAACACTTGTGGAGTAAGTGTTCATAATTGATACAAAGAAATGACTTTTTATCACTGTGTTTCTTTTGTGATCTCTCGCCACATATTCTGCACAATGCATTTACTCTCATTGCATGGAACACACCCGTGTGTACACAGACTGTACGCGTTTCATCAGACTCCATCATGATCAAAAGTTAAATCAAAAGTACATTTACAAGGTTGACTGTTAGTGTTACACTATTTCCCAAGAAAGAAACGTGGCTATCTCCTCCAATAGTATCCCTGTAACTAAGCCCTCTCTTTCCCCAATTCCGGGAGTGTACACTAAGGCGGATGTCTGGAAATTGTCTGTCGACACCTGTCAGTGACCTCATTAATTACCCTCCCACCATGGAACGAAAATCCGGTAAGTGATACTTACTGTAGGCATGCTGACCCTTATGCATGCAAGTGTGTATCCTTGGGAAAAGTTACGTCTTTGTGTTATGGCTGTGGGAACTTTGTCAATTTTACAACAAACACCGACATCATAAATCAACAAATTTGCGTTCCCTTTATTTTCATCATAACCTGCTACACAAGTGCAAGTCGTAATGTTGTCATGTTTGGTATCAGTGTGTAGGTGAGAATTTCAACTTTTGAACGATGTTGCTTCCACAACAGTCACTTTAGGCAGAGATGTGTTATGAATAGAAACCAGTAGGTAGCGGCAGAGCGCCGGTCACACCGTGTACCGCACAACACGCGACCTGTCAGTGACCTCATTAACCACCCTCCTGCTTCCGTCCCCCACCATGGAACGAAAATCCGGTAAGTGATACTTACTGTAGGCATGCTGACCCTTATGCATGCAAGTGTGTTTCGTTGGGAAAAGTTACGTCTTTGTGTTATGGCTGTGGGAACTTTGTCAATTTCACAACAAACACCGACATCATACATCAACAAATTTGCGTTCCCTTTATTTTCATCATAACCTGCTACACAAGTGTAAGTCGTAATGTTGTCATGTTTGGTATCTGTGTGTAGGTGAGAATTTCAACTTTTGAACGATGTTGCTTCCACAACAGTCACTTTAGGCAGAGATGTGTTATGAATACAAACCAGTAGGTAGTTGTTATAGCGGCAGAGCGCCGGTCACACTGTAGAGCCGTGTGTACCCCCCACAGTACCAAGTGTGATATAAATAGAATGAGCGGGCGAGAGTGGAATGTGACCTCGCGGCGCCTTATCTCTCTGGCAGCTGGAAGCGAACTAAGTGTCAGCTATGGTAAAGGCGTGCTCAGTTACATTTCTGTTTTACCCCTTCACTGGCAAGAAAAAGTGAACATGGTCCAACTGCAAGAGACACAGATGAGCCCCCAAAGTTACTATGGGGCTCATGAGGCTGTATGCGTCTTTAGTACACGACTGTATATCGATGTTCCGTGAATGGCTGGTCTTTAGGACACGACTGTGTATTAATGTTCCGTGAATGGCTGGTATTTAGGACACGACTGTATATCAATGTTCCGTGAATGGCTGGTCTTTAGGACACGACTGTGTATCAATGTTCCGTGAATGGCTGGTCCGTAGGACACGACTGTGTATCAATGTTCCGTGAATGGCTGGTCTTTAGGACACGACTGTGTATCAATGTTCCGTGAATGGCTGGTCTTTAGGACACGACTGTGTATCAATGTTCCGTGAATGGCTGGTCTTTAGGACACGACTGTATATCGATGTTCCGTGAATGGCTGGTCTTTAGGACACGACTGTGTATCAATGTTCCGTGAATGGCTGGTCTTTAGGACACGACTGTGTATCAATGTTCCGTGAATGGCTGGTCTTTAGGACACGACTGCGTATCAATGTTCCGTGAATGGCTGGTCTCTAGGACACGACTACTGATGTATTAATGTTCCGTGAATGGCTGGTCTTTAGGACACGACTGTGTATCGATGTTTCGTGAATGGCTGGTCTTTAGGACACGACTGTGTGTCAATGTTCCGTGAATGGCTGGTCTTTCGGACAAGACTGTGTATCGATGTTTCGTGAATGGCTGGTCCTCTTTGGTGTTGAATTAACAAAGATTTCAGAAACACAATCAGGATGCACTGGCAGTAAAGGGGTTACGTGTTACCTACAGTACATCTCTTATACCTGTGGCACTTTTACATTGTTAACTTCATTTAAATTATCATTACTGCTGTATCTGTATGTGCATGTCTTTAAATTGTATGTTGGCTTATAATTTAGCTTAAAAGTGCTAGACTAACAGGTAGGACTGTGCACACAAGAATACATGTACACATGTATATGGATTTCATATTCTCAATAATTTAAACTTGGTTTGAAATACAAGCGATCAGAATCTCCGCAACTTAATTAGCAGGGGCTCATGAGTATCTGTGCCTTGTACATATTTTTAAGTCCCTTCTATTTATAGAAGGAACGTTTTATGCTGGGTTGCAGTGGGGCGAATTTAATAGCATGTCCATGATGTCAAAGGCGGGCAGGCCTAAACGAGGATTAGGCCTGCCCGCCTTTGACATGACGTAATTGTCTAGTTACGCCAACCTTTCTGCTGAACGTACATTTGGCGCGAAGCGCCGTATGTGCTATGTGTGTGTGTGTGTGCGTATGTATGTAAACACGAGAATCTCCGATATTGCTGCACACACAAGCTAAAAACTTGGCGAAATATTTTCTCTAAGGGGTAGCTATGAGAGCCTCCGAGCATTGTGTAACGGGATGTCTCCATTAAGACATAAAAGACAGTTTATAAATGTCGATTGACCCAGATTAGAGTCCGTTATTTTGGTCATATTTACTTGAAATTTTGGATATAGCTAGTTTGGAGAAAGACATTGGATGAGTTCGTTAGCCAGCTTTGTATCTTTTCAACTTAGTCTTCATTAATAAGTAATTCTTTTCTGAAAAAAATAAAACAGTATAAAACCTTGACTTCTGAAGAAAGTCAGACAGTGGAGGTGACGTAAAAGAAGCAACTGCGTCACACTCACTACGCAGACAATGAAGCAATACTCTAAATATGACTTAACTCTCTCTCTCTCTCTCTCTCTCTCTCTCTCTCTCTCTCTCTCTCTCTCTCTCTCTCTCTCTCTCTCTCTCTCTCTCTCTCTCTCTCTCTCTCTCTCTCTCTCTCTCTCTCTCTCTCTCTCTGTATCAGTCCATGTTCCGTGAATGGCTGGTCTTTAGGACACGACTGTGTATCAATGTTCCTTGAATGGCTGGTGCTCATTGGTGTTGACTTAACAAAGATTTCAGAAACACAATCAGGATTCACTTGCAGTATCTCTTGTACCTGTGTCACTTTTACATTGTTAACTTCAGTTATACACAAACCAAGAGTAATCACTCAGCGCCGGACAGACAAACAGTTAGATCCCCTGTATTGTGTACAATTCTGCCAGCGCTAGCCTCACCTATCTGGTTTGGGAGTAACTTCAGTTAGATTATCATTGCTGCTGCATCTGTAGGATGCATGTCGTTAAAGTTACATGTTGGCTTGTAATTTAGCTTAAATGTGCTAGACTAAGAGGTGAACACTGACAAGAATACATGTACACATGTGGGTTTATTCTCAGTTTAACCTTGGTTTTAAAAATACAAGCGATCAGAAATTCCGCAACTTAAATATGAGTATCTGTGCTTGTATATAATTATTTCTTAATGAAAAAGTTAAACGTCAGGCATTAAGCCGGGATGCCGATTGATCTTTATGAGTCTGTGTACCATGTCCAGGTCTCAGCAGTACAACGTGATCACTGGCACTGGCATTAATTCCATTAATATCTATCAGACTCCATTCACAATTTCAGTGAGTGCTACCCAACATGCTGAGATCAATTTGTCCTCTGTGTGAGAACTGTAGATGTATCGTACATAGAAAGGGGCCAATCTCCCGTCCCCCTCTCCCCCCCCCCCCCCTCCCCAACCAAACCTCATACTTAGCGCCAATATTCTGATTCATTGCATTTATTACAGTGATAAATACTAGACAAGCGTGCACAGCTCATCCTAAGCTTGTGCTATAGTGTGGCTCTTCATGCTCTGCCGCTCGGCGTTGATTTGATTACTGTCTGTTTCACAGACCTCTTTCAGTGCACAAAGGACTGATTCCTCAGTGTAAAGATTGTAGATGTATTGTTAATAAGGGGCCAGTCACTAGGCTGTTACAAATTATGCAAATTTACTCAGCGGCCACACACTGAATGCCAGCTACTTAGGCAGCCCCCTCCGCGTCATGTGACCGGCGCCTAATACCCTGATTGCATAATCACTTTGGGCCGGTGAATGCGTGGGAACGGGTTGCTTTTAAGTACTGCTCTGATTGATTGTGTATGTGCACAAAATGAATTGGAATTGTTACACAGAAAAATTAAATTAGTTCACCTAAAAACTAGTCTGAAAATGAATCTGTTGGGGTGGAGAGGTGGCCTGGGTTAGGTAAAATATACAGTGACTTAAACAGACTTCTTTTTCACGTCTCACGAAAGTAACCAGGGCGTTTTCACGGATCACAAAGATCCTGTCTTGTCAGTTTAATGTTTCACGACAAATCCTCCCCTTCACCCCCCCCCCCCTCTCCCCCGCCCCACCACCCCCACTCCCTCCTTGACCCAACCCTCACCACATCCCGTTACTGGTGCTTTTCCGCACTGCTGATGCCCTCACTTCATACAGAACCCCGCTGGCCTGTAAGTCACGATATCCCGGCCGGCTGTTAAATTGCGCAACGTCTGACACCTACCCGATACATCAGAACCCGATACCCGCGTCGTTCACAACTGACAGCCAATCTCGTTAAGGTATTCGGAATTCCCAGAGTCTGGTTCGTGATCACTGACATGGGCCATCTCTCCGGCAATACAATACACAAGATGTTCCGACGTCTTCGATGTAAGTCACTCGGCCATCGCTTGGTCGGGACTGAGATGGCCCATTAATTAATATTCCGACAGTGTCTCCTGTCTTGCGGTTTGCTTATACATTCTTGGTGTTGATCAGACTTCTTCCAAGATTCCCATCAGTAGTTAACAGGTGACTGACAAATCCTGAGTCTCGTGGAATTTTTGTTCGGACGGATACATCGGTAAAGTGGAGGGCTGATGAGGGGGAGGAACGATTAGTTTTATGTTCATTCTGCTTTTGATATTCTGCTTAAAAAGGTGTTTATGATCAATTTCATTCTGTTTTTGTGTTTTACTGATTATTCTCTCACTGATAGGGTAGGGATGGGGAGGGTTACATGTTCGCTGCAGTTCTGGCTCAACATATCACAAGCTAATAACACCGGTGTCCATTTGTGGTAAATTTGTACATGTCGGCTGAGACTTTTTAAAGAGGTGGAATACACGGTCCGTGGCGCAGTGGTTAAGGCGCCTGCCACCAATGCTAAAGGTGCGAGGTTCGATTCCGGGTTCCGGCGTCGGATTGTTCTCCTCTAGTAGTGTCACCGTTAATTCGGGCGGACCGTCGGGGGTTCTTTCTCCGGGTACTCCGGCTCTTCCTCCCCCTCCACTTTGGTATCAGTTTCAGCCAACTTAATAAAATTTCAAATACAAAACGATTTCCAAATACCGTCACTTCAGTAGCTCGCTTGAGCTTGCCCTTAGCACCACGTGAATGTTCAGTCTGTGTTTATGTACAGTGTGTGAGTGAATGCGTGTGATTCACGTGAGCGTGCTTGTTGGGTTCAGTTCGCGGCTACATTTTGCGCATTGAGTTATATTATAAATATGAGAAATGCGCCATATAAATGCTATGCATTATTATTATTATTATTATATATACAAATAATAACTGGATAGGTCGTTCTCGGCAGCATCTCATCACCGCGATTACGCGTAGTCTTTCAGCTCTGATACATTTCTGATAAGGTCCTGCGCCGTCGCAATAAATGACCAACTAGTATCAGTCAGTTTCGAATAACGAAGAACATCACAAGTTTCCAAATCTCTCAATGAGGACACTATTATCGGCCGTTCAGAAATTAGTGTCATTGACGGCTCATAGACAGTTTGAGCAAAGCTCACCTCGTGTTTTTTCAAATAACTTTTGAACGCAGATAATTTCAAGACAACTTCAAAAAGAAAATATCACCACCAATATTAGACTTATTTTATTTTAAATTCCCTTTATTCCTGACAACAATGTGCAGCCGCTGACCTCAGTAAATCTTGAAAATTACCTAGTAAACTTGCTAAAATATATCCTGATCGAGCTCCTCGTAGAATCACTGATATATTGATTCCTGTTAACTTCCACGCTGAGTGTTGAACAGCCTGGCGCTGCAAGACGTTTAAACTGTCCATGGATTGACAGTGGTCACTGAAACCTGAACAGAGTATTCAACTTTAGTGGCCAAACCGCTGGGTTTGAAGCCAACTCAATTTAAAAATAATTTTGGCCTCAATTTGGTGATCACTTTTTGTGCGTAGCGTTTTATTCATGAGTTCCGCGATTCCGCGCGTGAGAGTAGTGAATGAGTGATTATTAGCCTGTGGCTGTAACACTAATGATTGGAATGATGGTGGCGGCCAAACAAGGCAAACACATTCGCAGATCTGGGCCCCCGCGCCTACAGAGAGACGGGAAGGCATGTGCCTCCTGCAGATGTTCGGTGTTTCATGACGGACTGACCAGAAAACGCGACAGGCCCATTGCTGGATTGCAAATAGTTGACGTGTCCGTATTGGCGACTTGAGACGCGCGCTGATTAACAACTGCTTTTCACCTGCACATGAGACTTGGACACTGCTTGCAGACTCAGAAAAGAAAATCCAGGCCTTTGAGAACAAGTGCCTGAGGAAGTTGCTCCGCATCTCATACCGCGAGCACAAGACCAACGAATATGTACGGAGCATCGTCACTTCCCTGGTGGGCCCACATGAACCCCTTCTGGCAACCGTGAAACGGCGCAAGCTTGCTTGGTTTGGCCACGTGACCCGACACAACACCTTGTCCAAGACTATCCTCCAAGGCACTCTCGAAGGAAGTCGTCGGCGAGGTCGTCAGAGAAAGAGTTGGGTCGCAAACATAAAAGAATGGACCGAACTCGAGATGTCAGACTTGCTTGCCACCGCCCAAAATAGAACTCAGTGGAGAGCACTGTCTGTTGCTGCTGCCTTTCAGTCCCCCCAACGCCCAGTTCGGGCAAGGGACTGATGATGATGATGATGATTCACCTGCACGTAATCGCCCGGACCCGGACACACTTCTCTGAGACCGTGTTCACAGTGATGCTATGATACATCGCTAAACTTGAATTTGAGATGTGATTTTGCGGCCGAGATACCATTCAGGTTGACGCTAAGATTCTCATGAGCCCCGAACTGAGTCTACAGAGAGGCATGAAAATCTATGCCTCTTGCAGATGGTCGGTTTTTCATGACGCAGTAACCAGAAACTCGACAGCCCCATTGCTAGTTTGCACTTTAGTACTGACGCACGTGTATTGGCGGCTACTTCAAACCGTGATCACAGTGGTTTAACTCAGGCTACATCTCGCAACTTCGAAAGAAAGACCGATTGACGCTACGATTCTCATGAGTTCCTGCGGATGCAAGCGCTTTTGTAGCTCTACGTCAGTTGGAGGTGGTTGGGACTGACTGAGGGGAAAGAACAGCACATTCGGCAGTGGGGGAAAGGGGGAGGTGGGGGGCGGGGTAAACACTGGTCTGTGAGTCAGCATAGTCTAATAGCTATTATTCTTTCAAGACTGAAGAGCCCCCGCAGACTTTGTGTCAAAGGATGATGTGTGCTGATGCACACCGGCGTGTACACGGGCCGTTCAGCAGAGTTTTTTTTTTCTATGAGATCTACTGTTGGATGCACTCGTTCCCAGCATTAGCTTTTATTCTCCAAGATGTAAAGAAAGGATAGACGTTGGTTAGACTCTGACCAAACAAATGGGACCCAATAATACAGACAAATGGGTCCCCAATAATACATGTGATGTATTAGACTCCTAGTTGTGAACATCAAAGGCTTCTGTGTTAACCTGTTCTGCTTCCAAAGACTTCGATAGACACAACTTTTACACAGAAACAAAGACATATTTTTTCAATTTTTACTTTGGAAAAAAACCACACTTTTCTCAAACTGCGACGTACCATACGTCCAACATGACACACGTTTAGGTTTTAGCATTTTTTGGGGGATACATAGAAATTAATTCACTGCAACGTTTACTCAAATTAGTTCTGTTTAAATGAATCAAAGTTTCCTGTTGCGTTATGCGTTAAGGGCTACCAGATTTTGCGACTAGCAATGTGTGGTAAGCAACAATTTGCCACCTGCCACATCGGCTTCGTGGCACACGTTTCAATGTGCGCGCAATGTGTTTGTACTGACTGACCTTCCATTGTGACCATATATGGAACAGCTCTCACGGCGCGCCCGGTTGAAATATTCGGAGCTGCGGGAGTCCTGTATGCATGGGAACTCTCGGACAAGGTTGATCAATTTACTCACTTGAGACGTGCCGCTGACGGATACGCAGTTATTATCAGCGTTTCCAAAGTGCGGCGCGTCTCAATGAGTTAACAGTCTCAAAGCCGTCCCTCAGCTTCTCCGCCATTTTTTTCCGGCTCGGAAGATGAAGAAACGGGTGGCGCAAGGACACCCCTGATTGGCTGAGAGGCGGCAACATTGCTCCAGCCTTGCGGGCTACCACAAATAGACTCGGTTTGTATCGGGTCGCAATTTGTGGCGGCAATATTGTAGGCGCCCCTAAATGTGGCAGCAACATTGCCGCCACAAAATTGCGCCCGGCAATAGGTGTTTGTGGTAGCGTGTGCCCAGCTTCTTACGTAGAGCTAGTCTTTTCATTTGCTTTTCGCCAGTAAAGTGATGGCGTCACAATATAATGTCCGTTAATAATAAATTGTGTTGTAACTGTCTTCTCTAAGCGTGCTTCTTTCTCCGTTGAGTTCTTCTCTGCACGTTAGGGTTTAGCACTACTTAATGTACCTGCATTTCTGTGAAATCTTTGTCACAGAGGGGCGGTCGGTTCTACGAATTTAAATGCCGGTGCCAGCTTGCGCATACATCATACCATTTGTACACAAATCGAGCAAATGTTATCTGACTAGTCTTGCTAGTCCATAAGCTAGGAAGGTCTACCGTGCACCCCCCCCCCCCCCCAGTACTCAATAAGATGGATTTCAAAGTGTTCCTTAGTATGTCCTGAGATGTTTAAGCCATGTTCCCCGAAAATCCTTAGGAACACACCAGAGATATAGCCGATGGCGCAAGGGTACCCCCATTCACGCTCTTCGCAGGTGCTAAAATGAGGTTGAGAAACATTTTCCTCTAAATAAATCAGAATTCATTCCAGAAGCCCAAATCAGTAATATTATGTCAAGGCACACCTTCTGCATCCTCTGCAAAAAAACAGAATGAAAAAATATTGAATCTCTGGCTCACAGTGAAGGTATTTGTGCACCCAGTAAACGACCATTTCCTCGAAATCGCAAAAAAAGACAAAAATAATGTGTCAGATGCCTTCAGACATTTTCTATAGCACTGACAGTCCATTTGTAGGTTTACATTATTAAAACAGGATGTCACAATTATTATAAATTTGACTAGGTGATGCTGTGATCACTGTGAGTGCCACAGTGGTTGATTTTGTATCCCTACCCCCAAGTTGTAAAAATACACAAAATTAATTAGACAAAATTGCTTAAGTTATCCCATTTTATTTTGACCTCTCTTTACCTATTGAGTTTCAATAATGTGAGCATAAAGTGCAAGAAAATAAGGAAAGTCGGCATCCTTTACGGTATGTTCGTGGTGAATGATAGCTTTTTACCATTTAAAATTGCTGAATTGGGAAACGTACATTGTTTCTGATGCCCTCAGAAATTTTGTATACAACTGATAGGTCTTTTTTTAGGTTTTATTGTTTAGGATAGAGTACCACAGTTACTCCCAACCTGATTTTATGATGCTGTGATGCATTTAGGGGCCACCGTGGCTGAATCTGCTGCCCTACCCCCATTTTACCTGTACGCAAAGGAACGAAAAATGATCATAACAAATGCTCCTCTGATTAAATATTTTTGTTGCCAGTTTTCTTAACAAAATATGTATATTGAGCATAAACATTTGTGATCATTTCATTAATTTCAATGTGACCCATCGATTTAATTGTAATTCTTTTTATTTAAGGCATGCTTAACAGGGGCTGCCGCTGAAGCTTCTATCGTCTGCACATTCAGCACTCTTGTCAAACTCGGGGAAGGTGTACCTCAGGGAGATGTTGTGTCTGATGCTGTTTTTGGTCTACATTAATGACATCAGTACAACATTTGTATCGTTACATTGTTGTGTAATGTTCTGTTTTTGGTCTACATTAATGACATCAGTACAAAATTTGTATCGTTACATTGTTGTGTAATGTTCTGTGCATCTACTGTGGGAAATCAGGGTATTTACCCGACCACATATAGTAGCGCACCTTCATGTTTGTGTATGTATGTTTCTCCTGCCTACTTCCTAAGTTCCGGAGAAAGACATGGGTTATATAAGAGACCTGATCCATTCTTATTAGGAATGGAAATGATTGTCTTATTCTATACCTGCGTATTTCTCTGTGGGCTGGCGATTGGGTGCCTGATAGGCGGGGGCAGGGGATCTAACTGTTGTCTGTCCAAGCGCTGTGATTCCCCTTGGTTTGAGTACTGACAATTCTGCCAGCGCTAGCCTCACCTATCTGGTTTGTGAGTATCATGTATAACTCGAGGCAAAATTTGTATCGTTACATTGTTGTGTAATGTTCTGTGCATCTACTGTGGGAAATCAGGGTATTTACCCGACCACATATAGTAGCGCACCTTCATGTTTGTGTATGTATGTTTCTCCTGCCTACTTCCTAAGTTCCGGAGAAAGACATGGGTTATATAAGAGACCTGATCCATTCTTATTAGGAATGGAAATGATTGTCTTATTCTATACCTGCGTATTTCTCTGTGGGCTGGCGATTGGGTGCCTGATAGGCGGGGGCAGGGGATCTAACTGTTGTCTGTCCAAGCGCTGTGATTCCCCTTGGTTTGAGTACTGACAATTCTGCCAGCGCTAGCCTCACCTATCTGGTTTGTGAGTATCATGTATAACTCGAGGCAAAATTTGTATCGTTACATTGTTGTGTAATGTTCTGTGCATCTACTGTGGGAAATCAGGGTATTTACCCGACCACATATAGTAGCGCACCTTCATGTTTGTGTATGTATGTTTCTCCTGCCTACTTCCTAAGTTCCGGAGAAAGACATGGGTTATATAAGAGACCTGATCCATTCTTATTAGGAATGGAAATGATTGTCTTATTCTATACCTGCGTATTTCTCTGTGGGCTGGCGATTGGGTGCCTGATAGGCGGGGGCAGGGGATCTAACTGTTGTCTGTCCAAGCGCTGTGATTCCCCTTGGTTTGAGTACTGACAATTCTGCCAGCGCTAGCCTCACCTATCTGGTTTGTGAGTATCATGTATAACTCGAGGCAAAATTTGTATCGTTACATTGTTGTGTAATGTTCTGTGCATCTACTGTGGGAAATCAGGGTATTTACCCGACCACATATAGTAGCGCACCTTCATGTTTGTGTATGTATGTTTCTCCTGCCTACTTCCTAAGTTCCGGAGAAAGACATGGGTTATATAAGAGACCTGATCCATTCTTATTAGGAATGGAAATGATTGTCTTATTCTATACCTGCGTATTTCTCTGTGGGCTGGCGATTGGGTGCCTGATAGGCGGGGGCAGGGGATCTAACTGTTGTCTGTCCAAGCGCTGTGATTCCCCTTGGTTTGAGTACTATCAGTACAACAGTACCAAGGTTCGTCTTGAACATCCTCCATGCAGATGACTTTGCAGTGTGGAGCGCAGCAGAACATAAAGAAATAGCATCCTCCAGAATGCAGGATGCTGCCAATAGAGTCAGCAGCTGGACTGAAAGAGGCCACTCAAACTGAGCTAGACCATCTCTTTCAATCAGACGGAAGAGGTCACCTCAAAACTGGAGACCTTCCAGTACCAAAGACAGACAGGCCAACTTTACTGGCAACAAATAACTTACTGGATTCACGTGGAGGCATAAAGAAATAGCATCCTCCAGAACATAAAGAAATAGCATCCTCCAGAATCCAGGATGCTGACTATAGAGTCAGCAGCTGGACTGAAAGAGGCCACTCAAACTGAGCTAGACCATCTCTTTCAATCAGATGGAAGAGGTCACCTCAAAACTGGAGATCTTCCAGTACCAAAGACAGACAGGCCAACTTTACTGGCAACAAATAAATTACTGGATTCACGTGGAGGCCTCACATTGAAACCATGGAAGCTAGAGCTGCAAAAAAGAAAGTCTCTGATGAAGAACTGGTGGGGACCACATTGGCGCAAATTACAGCATCCTGGCACAAGCAAACACCTGCTCGGTCAGACCAGTTGTGCGGTACCAAGATACATCGACAACATGAAACACTGCCTGAAACCCAAAAAGCCAGGCTTGACAAGATGCAGAACATGGGTCATTCTCATGATGCAGTGACATTCTTAGAGCCATCTGGAGCACCCCAATTTAGGAAATGGAGGACATTGGAGCCACTGGAATGCAGAACAACACACACGATGAAGAGACTTACTAAACACCGACTGCATGGGAGACTACAAGAGCAGACCAAGAACCGTCAGAAATGCCCAATCTGAACTGCCAACTGAATGTCCTGCAGAGGGCTAACACTGACGTCCTGGAACCAAGCCAAAAGATGTGTGAACAGCTCCCTTCAGATACCTGGACATCTCGAAAGAGCCTTCAAGACAACATAATGTTCCAGGACTCTTTGCCAAAGGTCGCGGCACTGCACAAAGTCATCTTGCTGGAGGTTGTGCACAAGCGCTACCCTCACAGCAGCTGTGATACCACACAAGATGCCGTGTTGAATGAAGGAAGTGGCGTGTACATCTGTTGTGCAGACCGCACTACTACCTCCCTCTCCTTACCAGCTAGCGGCAGCAGCTCCAACTATCGTACAGATCTGCAGGTGCTCAACACAGCAGCAGAGCACTAGCTAGGGAAAGGCAGCAGCTTGATCCACTGATCTCACCAGGAAACTTCAAGATAGACTGGATGCCCTGTCCACAAAATAGAGCTGCAGTGGATTCCAGTGCATTCTGGACTAGCTGGGAATGGAGACACTACAACAACAAAGTGATTGGCAAAAGCAGAATGGCGGCTGCAGCCCGTGGGCAGATGACATCAACAAGCTGAACAGGGAGAGCCAGGCCACCATCTTTCATCTACACACTGATTACTCTGGACTGGGTCCATCCAGAAAAGCAGGAACGTTTCACAAACCCAAACTGAAGCCTGAAGCTTTACACACTTTAATCAGATCACTCTGTATCAGCAATTATTTGAAGCTTCCGTGCCTAATGCGTGAAGAGATACCAAAATAAAAGAACGCTTAGTGAATGGCGGACTTCGGTAGAAGCGTAAACAACCAATCAGAATGTTCGCCATGCAGTCACTTTATGATCAGAGCTAAATATAGATCACTTGCAACAAGCGTCAGCATGATCGTTTGCAATGGGAATAGTCACAAATTGAGGGAGAAAAAAAAAGAAGTAGACAAAAGTTTGCCAGTACGTTGTCATTTTTTACAAACTTTCACAGACGTTAAGGAAAAGGACTGAAATTGACAGACTTTCCAGGGCCCTCAAAAAGCCTTGCCATTTTTTTACAACTTTCACAAATGTTCACAGACCGTAAGGACCCTGCTGAACTCACCTCGTGAGACTGGGTCATGTGGAAACAGCCCTATGCGAATTTGGCGTAGAAAATCGGTCTCCTTAGCACATTCTCCAAACATGTCCATACAGAGAAGCGGTCTGCTGGCAGTTCTGACCAGAAGACACGCCCCTATACACCAAACTCTGAAAACATGCTGCCTAGCTCTTGACAGCTCACTTATTGGCAGCCAGAACAATATAAGATTTAAAGACGGCCATAAAAAAGATTGAACGTTGCAGAAGGTGGAAGTGGAGATCTCGTGGTCGACATGTGGAAACTAAGTATTTTTGATAACATTGTTTTGGCTATTAGGAACCATGAAACTTTATTACGCATATTCATATTTACACATTTCTAGATAAAAATAAATGAAAGGAAAAGGGGAGACCTTACTAGACCCGCCTTACGCTAGGTAAAATATCACCTAAAAGACCAGCCAGTTAAAAATAGTTACAATTAAATTGATGGGTTACATTGAAATTAATGAAATGATCACAACTTTTTATGCTCAGTATGCATACTTTAAAAAAAAAAAACTGGCAACAAAAAATATTTAAACAGAGGACTATTACGTAAGCAATTTTTTATGATTATTTTGCGTTACTTTGCGTACTGGTAAAATGGGGGTAGGGCAGCAGATTCAGCCACTGTGGCCCCTAAATGCATCATAGCATCACAAAATCAGGTTGGGAGTAACTGTGGTACTCTATCCTAACCAATAAAATCTAACAAAGACCTATCGGTAGTATACAAAATTTCTGAGGGCACCGGAAACAACGTACGTTTCCCAATTTGGCAATTTTAAATGGGAAAAAGCTATCATTCACCACGAATGTACCGTAAAGGATGCCGACTTTCCTTATTTTCTTGCACTTTATTCTCACATTATTGAAACTTAATAGGTAAAGAAAGGTCAAAATGAAATGGAATAACTTTAGAAATTTTGTCTAATTAATTTTGTGTATTTTTACAACTTGGGGGTAGGGATACAAAATCAACCACTGTGGCACTCACAGTGATCTCAGCATCACCTAGTCAAGTTTATAATAATTGTAACATCCTGTTTTAATAATGTAAGCCTGAAAATGGACTGCCAGCACTATAGAAAATGTCTGAAGGCATCTGACACATTATTTTTGTCTTTTTTTGCGATTTCGCGGAAATGGTCGTTTGCTGGGTCCACAAATACCTTCACTGTGAGCCAGAGATTCAATATTTTTTCATTCTGTTTTTTGCAGAGGCTGCAGAACGTGTGCCTTAACATAATATTGCCTGATTTGGGCTTCTGGAATGAATTCTGATTTATTTAGAGGAAAATGTTTCTCAACCTCATTTTAGCACCTGCGAAGAGCGTGAATGGGGGTACCCTTGCGCCATCGGCTATATCTCTGGTGTGTTCCTAAGAATTTTCGGGGAACATGGCTTAAACATCTCAGGACATACTAAGGAACACTTTGAAATCCATCTTATTGAGTACTGGGGGGGGGGGGGGGTGCACGGTAGACCTTCCTAGCTTGTGGACTATGCGTAGCTATGAAGAAAACTAGGATTGCACGGAAGGTGTTGCGACTTGATGCCACGCGTCTGATTTAGTATGACTGCATTAGAAAGCGTCACTGCTCGTCGCCAGACACGTGTGAAGTTTTTTTCCCGACGATATGAAAATATGCACAACACCATACAATGATACCGTAGTACGGTGCACTGCTTAGAAACTGGCCAGAAACGTTTTCACCATTTGCGTCCTTCTTCTAACGCAAGACCTAAGCCTTCTCTACTTCTCCGCTAATTCCAGGTTACTTACTTACTTACGCCTGTCACCCCTACCCGGGTATAGGCCGTCGACAAGAGACCTCCAGCAACTCCTGTCCTGTGCTTCTCCTTCGATTCTACTCCAGGTGGTTCCCATTCTCTTGATGTCTGCTTGGAGGTCTCGACGCCAGGAGTTTCTCGGCCTACCTCTTTTCCTCTTTCCCTGTGGGTTCCATGACAATGCCTGCCTAGTGATACTGGAAGCTGGCTTTCTCAGACTGTTACTGTTAGTTTTTTCGTCGGCGTTTTTGTAGCTATTTCCTTTTTTGCAGGGTGGGGAAGCTACCCCCACGCCCAACCCCCTTACTAGGAGGACCAGGGGTTTTCTGTCGGGGTCACCTTCCCTTAGACCATGTTGGTTCACGGCACCTTATTTCATTCGGTGCACCCCTCTCACAAGGGACCCCCTATCCACCACCCAGGGGACGTGCCTCAACGCCATATGGTCCCAGCGCGAGGTAATTCCAGGTTACCATACGATAATTTCATATTTATGTCCCCCTTGCACAGTCATTTGCTGGTTCATTTTATTAGCCCTCGTAACAAATATGGCTGGCGCCGTTCCATTTTGATCGATACATTACATTAAACACTACTCCATAAATGAAAAGAAAAGGGGAGACTGCCAGTGCTCATATTTTAGGAAGTTTACAAAGTAAAGTAGGTAAGAGCACTGTCAGGGGAGAGAAGTGTGCATGATCGACCAGTGATCATAGATCCACAGTGGCCAAAGCACACACAAAAAAAAAAAGATAGGAAAGAGATATATAATAGGAGATCCGTAAGGCAATGAATTCAATAAAGCCACATCAGTCATTAAATTATGTCATTTTTAATAATAAAATTTTTCACCCCATTACGCCCCCGTTATTACCCAATCAACCCTTTGATTTTTAAAAAGTGACAAGCATGACTGATGCGGCCTTATTGATCTGATTATCTTACGGATCTCCTATTATATATCTATATAACTATTGTCTCTGTCAACACCTAATCATTTACCTGTCTAAGTGATTTCAGTGGAACTTTATATGTTACTAATAAGTTACAACTAACTTTTAGGAACCTGCAGAGGTAACCTTTAAGTTAGTTATCATAAGAACTTATTAATTACTTACCATAAGAACTTATTAATTTCTTACTGTAAGTTCTTATAAGTTCTTACAACAACTTGACTTAAGTCACAACTTACTCGGTCAGATTTGTCAAGATACAAGGACAATAAAAAAACATTTTTTTCTCAATAATACTCTGGCGGTGGTGCAGATGGGGTTAAATAATCAGGCCTAAACTGTGTAAGTGGCATGACATCTCTCTGTGAAGTGTATGACATTATTAAACGATTACCAAATCTGATTTTTATTTGTTTAAAAGATTGTGTAGCTTTTCTGTGGTTTCCTGTACCCCTATCCTTTTTCCCTCTGCTAAAAAAACTAGCCTTCAGTTCTTCAACATTCACGGGAGACTGACTACGCATTTTATTTTGTATTTCTGATTTCATTTGTTTGTAGTTATTTAAATCATCCTGGATTCGCTTAAATACTTCGTCACTAATAAAATTGTCCTGCAACGCTTTACTTATAATAAGTTTAAGACTACTCAGTTTTGCACTTGCCAGCGTACTCAATGCTTCATGTTTTTCTAACTTTGTGTGAAACCTCTTGTTTATGGCATCCAAACCAAAGCAAGCCAGTCCTGTGGCAATGCTAGCTCCTTCCAGTCCGTTCCAACCAAACTTCCAATTCCAGTTGAAATCAATACAATACCCCCTACAGAACAACCAGCTGAAAAAGCGCCAACAGCCATAGATGTATTTTGTACAGAATTGAAAATGGTCTGATACCTCCTTTTGCATCTGGAGTACCTCGCTTCTTCACTTTCCAAATATTTAATTGCTTCTGTAATATTATTTAATCTGAATGCGTCTGCCGGTAATGTTTTATCTGATGCAATTGGCATATGCGGATCAAGCGCAAACGACGACACAGTCTCAGGCGCAAGCGTCGTTGGTAGTTGTGGATAGAAGTTTACCATATTTTTTTTATTGACAAATATTTTTTATTTAATCAGCAATTACATTTTGCAACTCGTAAAAAGTATACAATTTGCTGGCATAATAAAATGAAACAAGATCAATGTGTTCAAGGTTTATGTAACTTAGACGAACAAAAGTTGTTTTGTCAACCACCACTTTGACAGCGGGAATACTGCTTGAAACATTAATAACATCTGCATTTTTTGTAATAGCAATAAAGACCTTTGTTGATTCTGTTACTGTTTTATCCCATGTAAGTTTGATTCCTTGTGCTATATTTGCCTCTTTCACAGAAGCTATAGATCTCAAGATAATTTCAAATACTATTGTCGCTTCTCTAGCCACGACTAAGCTTGCTGGCATAAACACAACAGAAGTATCTGATCTTCCCTTTCTAGTTGTAAGAAGATACCGTCGTTTCTCATAATTTTCAACTTTCAGTTTATCTCTGCTAATGTTGTCTGGGGCAAAACTTGGAACAAGGCTTACAATCAGCGGCCCAGAATTAACAACCTTCCTAAACACTAAGGCGCCTTCGTCATCAGTGTATACATAAGGACTAATAAATTCAATCTTTATGTCCCAGTCAATTACGGGTGCTGGTGCCGGTACAGGTGAAACAACCCACTTATTACCCACATGTATTAAGTTGTAGGGCACATTATTTACAAGATTAGGCGCAACTGGTACAGTAACATCACGAAGCTGACCAAGTTTAGGAATCTGTCTTTCACCATCTTTCATGTCAACAATTACTTTTCTCTTGTACATGCCAGTTGAATCAAGTTCAAAACCATATATTTCTCCAATTTCCCCTTCCTTCTCAAAATCCTGTACGTCTGCAAAATCTTTCAACTCTGTTACTGGACATGCAACTGGTATGATTCTCGGCTTTGGACCACCACTCATTTTTATAAAGAAAAATAAAATTATTTAATTTCCAACACAACACTAAAATCATGCATAACAACTGGTTTGTCATCCTGATTAGTTACAGATATGCTCAGTGACTCAAAGAAACTAGAACCTAATTTCTTAAACTGCGCAGGAAATCTAACAACCACACTTTCACAATAGGGTGCAGTTCCAGTTGGTAAGCATCTCAATAAAGTTGAAGGCTTTCCATTGTGTACATTCTCAGTTGTGTTCAGTTCTTTCAAATAAACATTTAGTACTGTATGTACTGACAAATGAACAGGATATTTTCCAGTTAATTTTCCATCAATCATCTCTATTTTCCAAAGCTTTGTTTTAGCTTCAGTTTCATTTATTAAACCAAGTAATAATAGAAGATCATCTGAAAATGTTATCCTACGCTCAGAAGAAAATTCTAATGTAACAAGTAAGTTAGCTGGATTTAAAGTTGCTTTAATTTTTATTTTACTTTCAAACCAGTTAGCTAATGTACAAAAGTCATAATACCCAGATGTTATTTTATGGTTCTCAATAGGAGAGGATTCATTACTAACAGATACATAATAATTTATATCATCTGTTACATTAAACCATTTTACTGTAAAGAACATTTCATGGATAGCTACAGCCTTGCTACCATCACGATTATCAATCCCATTAGTTAACCACACTGGTTTGCTTGTGTCAAGATTTGTTAAGGTAATAAACATTTTTATTATCTCATAAAAAAGAAGGATGGAATTTAAATCACCAACAAGCGTTACTACAAACGCATTTCAATTTAATGTGAATGCCAAATATAATGTTGCACCTACTTATGAACAGAAAATAATTCAACTAAATCAACTTGATATTGCTGTATCAGAACAAGATTTATTTCAAGTGAAAGTACCCAACCCCTTTGACCATTACCTAAACCCTCCAATAACAGACGACTCTACTGCAAGAAAGTGGTCCTCAAGTCCACTACAGATGTTTCAAAACCAACTCAACTTTGCCATACTATGTTCAACTACAGGCTGTGGTGTTTCATTTACAGACCACTTGAATCACTCAAACAAACTTATTAGATCTGTCTACCGTTTTCATGTTTATTACCAGCTTAGACGTATACTGTCAGAACTTCATACACCACTGCCCACTGAAACCAGTTTCAACAGGTATAACAACCCCATGGATATGAAAGCATTTGAACGGATTTGTAATGAATTTAACATAAGCACTAAGTATGACTTCACACAAAAACTTGATGATCACAATGGTATGGGCACATTGTATTACGCTTTGAGTCACAGACAATACCCACAAGATTATTACCCTGGTTACACTTCATTCTCATCAAAATCACAAGTCTGGATAGGTTCCATTGAGCAAAAACAGTCTAATGCCTGGACAACATTTATTTTAGACAATAGTGACGGGTTTACTCAAGCGGGAGTCGAGCGCGTCAATGAGTCAATCAGAACATATGTCTGGTATTTACTAGGAGCACAATCATTAACAAAATCGAATATTTTGAATGGAAGTGGTAAATTTGAAGCACAAAAACAGTTTCTTGCAAATCTTGAAGATTCAATTAATTCAGTGGTTGATCTCCCATCAAGCATACAGCGCTACCAAGACGTTCTCAGATATGCCAGATCAAAAGTTGACTTTGTAGTAGGCATCGGGTTATACATGTTGCCATCTGACCTTCAACTCCAAATGGGTACAATAACAAATTATAATAATGAAATCATTGTTGCAGGTCGTGATCAAAAATTAGGACTCAATCAATCTGTAAACTTAGGAGCAACAACCACACATGTTCAGTCATTAAAACCATTACAGACGGTAACAGCCCTGGCCCCGGCCCCAACACCGGCGCCCATACAACCAGTACAGTCAACCCCGGACACACATGAGTCAGAGAGAACTGCATTGGTAATAGGCCTAACGGGGTTAGGGGTTTTACTTCTTTATCTGTTTCATTAAATAACTCACCATCAACCCTCCTACTGTAACCAAAAATACCCACACATGTTCTGCCATAAACCCAACTACCTTTGCTGCTGTAGTAATCATCCAACTGACAACTGTGCCTATAATGCCAGGCAAAGCATCTATTGCTTTCAGAGCCAATTTCTTAAGTAGATCTGAAATATGAGACAGTTGTTTCTTTACCCATGACTGTAAATCTTTTGGGTCAGTTGGGGCCGGGGGGCCTGGCGGACCTGGCGGTGCCGGTGCTGCACCCCCACCACCGCTTGCGCCCCCAGCACCGGAGACAGCTAACACTACAGTACTGATAATAAACCCAAGAGCTGTAATTAAACTAGCAATTGTGATACCTTGTTCTCTGAAAAGTATTTTCAATCTCTCAGCCAGAGTAGTGTCTTCATGAATTATTTTCTGAATAGTTTCTCTAATCCTGTTGACCTGTGATTTCAGTTTTTGTCTTCCAATACTAATTGTTTCTAACCTTCCTGATCTTTCTATCTGCAAATCATTTAATCTGTGTTGTATTCTTTCTTTCATTTCTGTGTCAAGATTCCCATTGTCTGCGGTAGCCAGTTTCTCTTTTTCACGTTCTATGTGTTTATCAAGCTCACCTAGTTTGGCAACATTATTCACCATTTCACCTCTTATTGTCTGTAATGATTTATCCAAGCCAATTATCTCTCTCATTGACAAAGGTGGGTCATCTATTGTTTTCATAACATCGTTTATTTGTCCTTCAGTAAATGAGGTTTCTTGTATCACTGTGTTTGCTATTTCTGGTAGGCTTGTTACTGGTGCCATTTCAATTTGTTGCCCTGTTGGCAACTTTGTTTGTGTGTCGTGAAGAACACTAGCCAGTCTTGGCGTGACAGGAGACCCTCCAATTCCAAGGTACCTTGCCAACCCAGAGTTACCACCAACTTCACCTTTAATTGTACTTAAAGCTCTAAACTTAGAAGGATTGTTTTTATGTGTTAGATATATTTTCCCTCAGTCTGTATTTACGGATAAGTGTCCTTTATCATATTCAAACTGATTAGGATCTATTACATCTGGACGCGCTCCAACACTGTCATAAAATGAGTTTACTTTGTCTTTTAACAGTTCATGATACATACTACTGCTAGTTACCATTCCAGTCATATCTGTGATGCTGGTATCTGAGGCATCCATGACATCCATTTCAAAATCTTTATGATTAAATCCTCCTGCTGCCATTGTTTTATTAATTTATTATTTTTTATTGTGCATAATAAAAATGACACAGTCTTACGGATCAAAGTTAGACCCATACAGAAAACTACGTGAGCCTCTTGGTGTTAAGGGCATTAGACAATCAGTCGTCATCACAAACAATCCAAGTACCATAGACCAGAATCAAACACTTACAGTCAAGTTTCCAAACCTAGGTCCCAGTGACGTTATTGTTCCTGGCACTGCACGCCTTGCATTTAATATTGAACTAACATCAGACGCAGATGCAAACAGAACACTGGTTGACAATCTTGGCAGAGCAATTGTTAGAACTATTAAAGTAAAACTTGAAGGACAGGAAGTGTTTAGTCTTGATGATTCCGATGTATTTTACTGTTACAAAGATTTGTGGCTCACAAGAGAAGAACGAGAAGACCGTATTTATCAAGGCATACAGTCTGATAATATTGGTAAACTTCGAATCGATGCTGGAGATAAGGTAACTACTGGGGTAGCCAAGGAAGTTATTATAGCAGAAACATATGGAACCAGATTTTACATTCCACTTGAGTTTGAAATCCTAACAGCACATTTGCCTTATTATCAAGGGGCACTGAATGACCATCTGAGTTTTGAACTAACTTTCAATGACTACTCCAAAGTTATAAAATCATCTGCCACAGATGCAACATACAAGATCTCTAACATTTCTTTGGAATACGAAATTGTCACACATACTGAACTAGCCAGACTCATTCAAAATCAATACCAGTCAAGACTTCCAATTTATTATGACCGAGTGATTAGACATAGTTTAATCAATAAAGACAAGAGCGACCCAATGTGGAATATAAACTTGAACACAACTGCCAGGTCACTGAAAGGTATACTCATGTTGTTTGTTGAACCGGCGGCTCCATACAAAAGGGATTCAGAAAAATTCTATAATCCAAAGATTACACATTTGTCTTGTACAATCGAAGGCCGTCCTAATCAAGTGTACGCTTCAGGTTTGTTACCTTATCAACACTACGATGAGATCACAAAGTTTTTTGTGGGTGGAAGGATTAGAGATAAACCTGCAAACATTGCGTGCAAAGATCTACATCTGTATGACGTAAGGATTGGTCAATACCTTACAAATAAGTATGCTCTTTGGCTAGACCTTCGTAGTACAGATGATGACTACCTTCATGGGTCAGGTCGAACTGTTGAGAACGGCAGTGATGGAATAACAATTCAGATACAAAAGGTTGAAACTGCTGCAGCCATAAACATATATTTGTATTTGATTTGTGATGCACAACTCAATATTGCAGAAAGCAGACTGAGTGGACACATATATTAAAATTATATTGTGTATTAAAATGAACCGGAGCTTGATGACCCTTGACCCACACTGTGGATTGTTTTGTGGTGCCACAGGGTGTGGGAAAACTGAATTTGTTCTTAACCTATTACAAACAAGATATATACACCACTTTGAAAACATTGTAATATTTTGTCCTACTATTAAACACAACAAAGCTTATCACAACCATTTATTCATTTGGA
>BTPG01000008.1:172777225-172940797 GCA_036245525.1 Semisulcospira habei | reverse complement strand
GTGTGTGTCAGTGTGCGTGTGTGTTTGCGTGTGTGTTTGCGTATGCAACGTGGTGTAATGCTCAGAAATTTAACTCACAGTTCTGTTTAAGTGAATAACGCAGTCAATATGGCTTTATCATAACAAGCCATTATGCTTGAGAAAGGCTTTTGTCCACGCATGTACTAATTAAAAGAGCCGTGTACTTTTTTGCACTCATGTATTCAAGCAACGACTTGGGCAAGCCCTATAGAATCTTCGTTCAAGCCTCTCAAACCTACTCATAATGAGAAATCAAACACTACAAATAACTGAAAATGTTGTAAAGCGGGGCTCATGTGACTCTATTTACTCAGTACAAGCCTTTATGTTGGTGAAGCCCCCATTCACACACGGTCTGCTGTACAATTTTCTAAGGATCTTTTCAAGCGTGGCCTGTGAATGGGCGCCGTGAAAGCATGTCCTCACCTTATATGCATTGAAAGGTTGTCATGTGTAAATGTGTGTTGTACAAAGCTTGTGAGTTTTTCGGAAATCAACTCTGACAGTATTGAGAGACAATGAAGAGTAATTTTCTAATTATTGTGATGTGTAAAATAACATTATTTTATTTATTTGAGTGCACTATCAGATTTTGATTTGAGAGAAACGGTCATGTGGAAGTTAAGGACTTTAATTAGTTAATTAATTAAGGTCATTAGGTGTTGACAGAGACAATAGTTATAGAGAAAGACAATAGGGGATTACTAATGTATCAAAATCAAAAAGGCCGCACTAATCATGGTCGCCACTTTTCAAAAAACAAAAGGGTGATTATGTGATAATAGAGAGGTCATGGCGGGTCATAGATTTTAATATCAATAAAGGCGAGATTTATAGATCGGTGCGACCTTATTGAAATTTGATTCTTAGTAATCCCCTATTGTCTTTCTCTTAGGAAAGAGGGGTGCGCTAAGAAAGTGACTGAAAGCAATGCATATGGAAGCCCCCCGAAGGGGGCGTATCACATATCCCACTGTTCCAGCCACTTAGTGCATGGAAATTTAAATCTAGGTCCCCCAAGGGGGGTCCAGATATTAAGCCGGTGTGGACAGCTGTTTCGGTCTTGGCGACCTCTTCAGCACACCATCGGCAACACTGGAGGAAGGCAGGAATTTCTGCTCACCTGCAATGACAGCCACATTTTACTGTGGTGTCATGCCAGTGGGATATGTGATACGCCCCCTTCGGGGGGCTTCCATATGCATTGCTTTCAGTCACTTTCTTAGCGCACCCCTCTTTCCTATCTTTTTTTTTTGTGCTTTGGCCACTGTGGATCTATGATCACTGGTCGATCATGCACACTTCTCTCCCCTGACAGTGCTCTTACCTACTTTACTTTGTAAACTTCCTAAAATATTAGCACTGGCAGTCTCCCCTTTTCTTTTCATTTATTACTACAATATCGACTGCAACCCCTTCCCCCCTTTTGGTAGGTTCTCTTTTAGGGTGCATGGAAATTTAGCTCTAGGTGGTGGCATGGGATGTATGCCCCTGCAGACACCACAGTAAAATGTGGCTGTCATTGCAGGTGAGCAGAAATTCCAGTGTTGCCGATGGTGTGCTGAAGAGGTCGCCAAGACCGAAACAGCTGTCCACACCGGCTTAATATCTGGACCCCCCTTGGGGGACCTAGATTTAAATTTCCATGCACTAAGTGGCTGGAACAGTGGGATATGTGATACGCCCCCTTCGGGGGGCTTCCATATGCATTGCTTTCAGTCACTTTCTTAGCGCACACCTCTTTCCTATCTTTTTTTTTTTTTTGGTGTGCTTTGGCCACTGTGGATCTATGATCACTGGTCGATCATGCACACTTCTCTCCCCTGACAGTGCTCTTACCTACCTACTTTGTAAACTACTCCATAACTTTAGTCACGCATAATCGATCGGCATCTCCCAACACCTTCCCGCAACGACCACTGATAATCATAACACCTGCCCGTGACAGCGACACCCACCATGTGCACCTAGGTCCCCCAAGGACTTATTTCGGGGTTCCGACTGTGCAGTGTTCATTTCATTTGGGCTTTTGTGTTCTCCGATTGGAGCATTTTTTTTACGTTGATTCATGCAGACTAGCAACAGACATCCCACAGCTCGAACTGAATGTAGACGACACAGCGATATTTTAAATCTGTATTTTGTTTTCTATTATACTGAGGATTTATTAAAGTGCCCTCAACCCTTCTACGGCCACACTCCGCGCAAATATTGCCTGACTTTCTTGTAGCGCCCGGAAAGCTGAATACAGTTATGAAAGTGCGGCATACGGGGGTGATTATACAAATCACTTAGGAACTACAGTGTTCGCATTAACTCGTCATTTTCGGATTTAAACCGGGTTTGAAACTGAGTAGTGGCCGGTTGATGATACTTGTTACAATTGAGAAATACCGATCGGAGGCAGTGACGCCGTAACTAAATAAACTATATTACCGGAATTGGATTACATTGAATTCAAGATGTTACTTGATTTTCTGGGGTTTGCCGAAAGAAAGCATATTTTCCTCTACCTGCTCCCCCCCCCCACCCAGCCCCATCGTCCCTCCCCACCAGCCTCCCCCCCCCCCTTTTTTTTTAATTTTCCAAGGCCTGGCTAGCAACCCATTTGTCACTTTTGTCGGTAGCACCAATTTTGACGGTGGGCGCTATAACTTAACAGCGATTGTAAAAATCATAACGCGAACTGAATGTAGACGACTCAGCGATATTTATTTTTCTTGGCCTATATCCACTGTTTCTGCTTTTGTCTCTGCGAACTTCAACTTGTCCTCCGGTCTGCACGGTTTGACAAAAGGTTGAAAAGAAATACCACCTTTTACGGTTGATTCGAACTTTTTCATGATTGTCATTAAAATTTGTATCTTGCATGAAGTAAACACAAATTACTTTTTTTCAAATTAATTTTACCAAGCAATACGTTTGGCTTCATCGACACGGTAATTTCACGGAGAGTTTCCAAACTGACTTTGAATGATCACTCAACAGATTTTCTATTTTCAATTTTATGTTCAGACTGAAAACATCTGCCGGGTTAATTAAAATAAACAGATCATACTGAATTATTATGCGTCTTAAACTCAGCATCTGAAGAAGCACTAGATTAATTAGGCACTACCCGTAACTTAATGTGATCGTTGAACCCGCAGTTGAACGGACAGACTGAAAAGGTATTGCGATACTGTCTGAATGATCTGTATGGCGAAATAGAAATGCCCGCAGACGTGACATTACAAGAACATTTTAGCTTCACACTCTCTGAATGCAGCTTTTAAGGCTCATCTGTAAATCTGACGGACTGTCTTTTAACAACTGCAGTAAACTCGGCAAGTGTGCTGTTCACGGACCTTACTGTACATAGGTTAATTAGTGTCGAAGTTTCACGTCACAGTGTACGATCCACTTACGCTCGGCCGGATTATCGGGTCTAAAGCCCGTAATGATCAGTGATCTATATTTAACAATCACTGAAACAAATGTAGATGCCCTCCCCCCTTTTCCTCCGACTTGATAAAGTAGGGTTGGCCCAGAGAATCACTTGCTTCCCCCCCCCTTTCTCGCCCCCATCCCCACCCCCCGGGCTATACCCAGTGAAGGTTGTCTGCCCACACTACTGCCGCCGAATCACTGGTACAGTTCGCACTCCGGCGCTAATTACGGCCAATACCTCTCCCCGACAGACCTGCGTTTCCCGGCGGGTGCAAATGCTTGAACGCGCATGAAGCAAGTCGGCGAAACCACAACACCTGCGGTAGAAACAGTCTACAAGCCAGTTTAGGGTATTAGGTCAAAAAGCGAAATTAACCATCTCTCCCGTATTTACATCTGCCTCCTTTTGGACAATGAGATCTGGTATTTGGGTGGCCGGTGACTGGGAAGGCCAGGGCGGGAGAGGGACTATGAGGGGGTGTGTGATCAGCCGAGTGGTGTTTAACTGTTAATGGAGAATGAATCTGGCGTTTGGCTGGCCAGTGATGGGGTGGGGGGGGGGGGGGGGTAGGAGGGGGAGAGACCGAAGGGTCGGCCGTAGGGATGTCACGTGACATCCACTAATTACACCCTGACTCAAAATCCAGTTCTGATTGGGCGGCTTGCTCTCGTAGGTTCGCCCTCTCCATCAGCAATTGGCTGAAGGACAGCCTCCGGTCAAATCTGACACTATATCTATCTATCTATCTATCTATCTATCTATCTATCTATCTATCTATCTATCTATCTATCTATCTATCTATCTATCTATCTATCTATCTATCTATCTATCTATCTATCTATCTATCTATCTATCTATCTATTTTAGTCTCCGATCACCTTGGTGCCAGTGGGACAGTAAACTGAATGAATGAATGAAATATCTATCTATCTATATCCCGTAGTCTTGCCGACCGTTGGGGCACCACTGATGACTTGGCAACCAGCTCCCTCCATTTCTCTCTGTTCTCTGCCATTCTCAGCGTATCGCCCAGCTTCAGTCCTGTCCACTCTGAGATATTGTCCTCCCATCTTTTCCTCTGTCTTCCTCTCCTTCGTCCTCCTTGCACAGTGCCTTGCAGGATTGTTTTGGCAAGCCCTGCTGAACGCGTGACATGCCCATACCACTTCAGTTTGCGTTTTCTCACAATGGCTAATAAGTCTTCATAGGGCCCGATGGCTTGCCTGATTCTGCTTCCCACTTCCTCATTTGTGATGTGATCTCTGTATGAAATGCCAAGCAGCCTTCGAAAACATCTCATTTCAGTGGCTTGTATCCTCCTTTCAAGGTCTGCTGTGAGGGTCCATGACTCGCAGGCATACAAGAACACTGAGATGACTAAGGAGCGCATCAGTCTGATCTTGGAGCAGAGTGTGATGTTTCTGTCCTTCCATATGGTCTTTAATCTTGTCAGTGCTGTTGTTGCCTGCGCAATCCTGGACAGTATTTCTGGTTTTGATCCCTCATCTGTCACAATGGCTCCTAAGTATTTGAATTTCTTAAATGTTTCCAGTTTTTGGCCTCCAACCATGATTTCAGTGCCAATGCCACTGGCGTTATTGGTCATCAGTTTGGTCTTCTCTGCACTGATTTCCACCCCATATGCAATAGCTGTACTATCCAGCTTTTCCACCAGCTGAGCTAGCTCCTTCTCTGTTCCTGCAAGGCCATCAATGTCGTCCGCAAAGCGCAAGTTCGTGATTGTTCTGCTCCAATACTGACAGTTCCTTCATGATCTTTCAGAGCGTCCGTCATGATTCTTTCCAGAAAGATGTTGAAAAGAGTAGGTGAGAGCAAGCAGCCTTGTCTGACTCCAACTGTAGTCCTAAACCAGTTTCCTATTTTGCCGTTGAAGCAGACTGCGCTAGTGGCCTTGTTGTAAAGGTTTGCTATGACTTTGATCAGGTTGGCATTGATGTTGTATAGCTTCATGGTGGACCAAAGGGCTGCATGCCACACCCTATCAAACGCTTTCTTAAAATCCACAAAGCTTTCTTAAAATCTCAGTTGTGCTGCGCCCTGGTCTGAAGCCTGCCTGTTCCTCAGCTATGATTTCCTCTGCCTGTGGCTTCAGCCTGTTCAGTAGGATCTTTAACATGACTTTGCTTGGGTGGGATATAAGACTGATCGTGCGATAGTTCTGGCATTGATGTAAGTTGCCTTTTTTGGGGAGAGTTATTATAAGTGATTGGGTCCATGGTGTGGGCCAATCCCCTGACTGCCAGATCTTGTTGCAGATTGTTAGTAAGGCGCTTATCGTGTCTTCTCCCCCTTCTTGGACTAGTTCTGCAGGGATGTTGTCTGCTCCTGCTGCCTTCCCTTTTTTCAGCGACTTCACTGCAGCCTCTACTTCTTCTCGGAGGATGGGATAGTTTCCATTGTTGGTCACGGGTGGGTTGACAAGTATGCCTGTGTCCCTTGCAGCTTGGTGGTTGTACAAATCTGAGCAGTACTCTGTCCATCTCTTCAGTATGTCTTGGTCTTCCGTAAGACAGTTCCCTTCACTATCTTGAATGACCGAGGAGCGTCCTTGTTTTACACTGGTCAGGTCTTTCACCAGCTGGTATGTTTTTTTGCTGTTATTTTTGTTCAGATTTTCTTCTACGTGTTTACACTGATCTTCAATCCACTGCTACTTCTGGGTACAGAAGACACGGACGTGGACACACTGATTGACACAAATCTGACACGCCTTTCGTCAAATGACAACAAGCTGAATAGACGGACATCACCATGCAGAAGTCAGGTTTTTAACGACCTGTTTGTCTCCATAGACACTGTTCGGAAGTCAGAAGTAAATCACAAGTGAATGTCTTTTGACAAAATCAGTGAATTAAAAGCCTGTAAACATTTATGTGTTAAGGGAATATCATTTTCGAGATTACGAACACACTTAGAAGTATTTCATTACTAATGGGCATATTCGAAACTGTACCCTCTTTGGCCTGTTAGGGTTGTTGAAAAGGAAAGTATATCAAGCAGATTCATGAATATTTTTTTTAAAAATTGCTTGTTTTATACAGTCACATGGGTATATCAAACAATATCTGAACAAGAAATGACTATCAGGTTCATGTTTACCGCAGCTGCCGCTGTCGTGTACAGACGGATCAGGAAAAAAAGACAGTTGTTTTCACAAACACCTAAGCATTTTCGTGAAAACTGGATCAACGAGTTTAGCAATAGACGTGTTTGTCAGTGGGAATGGAAAGACTTGCTGTTACACTGGCATAAATTGTCCCTTGACAACCGTAACACAACAGTGAGGCAGAATTTGAACACAAACTGCAAAGTCGGAAAAAATGCTTTCCATGTACGACGCGTTTGTCGAGTGTTATCATCAAGTGGACAGTATTATTTAATGCCACATACAATGGAAAACTGAAGTGGTATGTCTTTCTGCATTGTGGTGAAGAAGGGGGTGGGGGGGGGTGGGGGTGGGGGGGGGGCTCATGTTTCATTCGTTCTGTTCAATTGACAGCGCAAAACCACACTCAACATATTCCTGTAACATAACAAATCCGTCTCGCAGAAGAATAAACTGTGCCAAACATGTACATGTACGCTGTCTCCCAGCACTGACATTAGACTGCTGGATTTTGGTCCTAGCTCAGGATCATGCTAAAACTAACCAAATAAAGACAGCTCTCCCCCACCACTCCCTCCAGTATGTGATAAAAAGCTTTCATTTTACTGATCAGCTGCAAAGGCATAATTCACTATAAAAACACAATAAGCGGGTGGTGATCGGCGATATTTTGAGCTCGGTGTCTACATACTGCTTCCCCATCCTGATGTTATTTATGGACAAGGCTTTTGAGTCAGGTGGTTGGGAAATCCAAACAGCTGTTCTCAATTCCAGCCAGTTACAGTTGTTGCCGAACAACTTCTCTACCTCTTCTTCCCGCCGGAAATATGTAAATCTGCCGGACAGTCTTTTAACAACCACAGTACACTCGGCAAGTGTGCTGTTCACGAACCTTACTGAACATAGGTTAGTGTCGAAGTTTCACGCCACAGTGTGGCTTGTACGATCCACTTACGCTCGGCCGGATTATCGGGTTTGTAACTGAGATCAAACGCGTAATGATCAGTGAACTATATTTCTCTTGGCTTGACTTCGCGAACGAAGATTCTATAGGGCTTGCCCACGTCGTCTGCAGGCATTTTCGTGGCTGCGGAGGCCAATCCGGGACAGGCAGGTTCGACCGCAGTGGCTGCAGGGGAAGGTCTGGTCAGGGTTCTGAGTTACGACAACTCTGTTTTTTCTTCTGAGCCGCTTGTCCTTAAGGTTAGCTCTGCGAGAGTCCTCAAAGGAGACGGCTGCCTTGTGAATGGTGGAGCGCCAGGTGTCACGGTCCGCAGCAAGCGAAGACCACTGGCGGTGGTCGATTTGGCAGGCACTAAGTGACTTCTTGAGACCGTCTTTGTATCTCTTCTTTGGTGCCCCTCTGTCTCGGTGTCCAGTGGCGAGCTCGCCGAACAGAGTGATCTTGGGTAGGCGATGATCCTCCATCCTGGAGACGTGCCCCGCCCAGCGAAGCTGTGTCCGCAGCAGCAAAGCCTCGATGCTCACAGTTTCCGCCTGTTCAAGGACCTCGACGTTGGTGACATAGTCACTCCAGTGAATGCTGAGGATGGTACGCAGGCAGCGCTGGTGAAAGCGTTCGAGGAGTCGTAGTTGGCTGCGGTAGAGGGCCCAGGACTCGGAACCGTACAGCAGGGTAGTGAGGACGACAGCTCTGTACACGCTGATCTTGGTGCCTTTTTTCAGCTGTTGATTGTGCCACACCCGCTTGAATAGTCGCCCGAAAGCACTGTTCGCTTTTGCCAGCCTGTTGTCCAGCTCCTTGTCCAGCTTGGCGTCTGACGTGATGATGCAGCCAAGGTAGGTAAACTGGTGTACAGACTTCAGTTCGGACTCGCCGATGGTGATGTGGGGAGGGCGATGCTCTTCCTTGGGTGCCGGCTGATGGAGAACCTCTGTCTTTTTCAGACTGACCTCGAGTCCAAAGAGCTGGGCAGCATCTGCGAAGCAGGACGTAATGCGCTGCAAGGCTCTCTCTGTGTGTGCAACGAGGGCAGCGTCATCAGCGAAGAGCAGCTCACGAATCAGTTGGTCTAGGGTTTTCGTGTGGGCCTGCAGTCGTCTGAGGTTGAACAGGCTGCCATCGAGACGATACCTGATGTACACTGCGTCGTCATCGTCGAGGTCCACTGTGGCCTGCTTCAACATCATGCTGAAGAAGATGGTGAAGAGGGTCGGTGCCAGCACGCAGCCTTGCTTCACGCCGTTGCGAATGGGGAATGGTTCTGAGAGGTCACTGTTTAGTCTGACCTGGCCTTGCTGGTCCTCGTGGAGCTGGACGATCATGTTGAGGAACTTTGGGGGACAACCTAGTCGCTCCAGGATATGCCACATACCTTGCCTGCTCACAGTGTCAAACGCTTTTGTTAGGTCGACAAACGTTACGTACAGCCCTTTGTTCTGCTCGCGGCACTTCTCCTGAAGCTGTCTCAGCACAAAGACCATGTCGGTGGTACTCCTGTTGGCTCTGAAGCCACACTGGCCCTCTGGGAGGTGGTCTTCAGCGATGGCAGGTACCAGCCGATTCAGGAGCAACCTTGCGAGAATTTTCCCGGCAATGGACAGCAGGGTAATTCCACGATAATTAGAGCAGGCAGACTTTTCTCCTTTGTTCTTGTACAGGGTGATGATGACTGCATCACGGAGATCCTTTGGTAGTGTTCCTTTTTCCCAGCAGCAGAGAAAGAGGTCGTGGAGCTTGTTGTGCAGTGCTGGGCCTCCATGTTTCCAGATCTCTGGCGGGATTCCGTCAATGCCTGCTGCTTTGCCACTCTTGAGCTGGTGGATGGCTGTGAGGGTCTCTTCGGCGGTGGGCGGTTCGTCCAATTCAACCTTTAGTGGAAGGTGTGGGATTTGGAGGATGACTGTTTCTTGAACAGTGCGTTCAGCGCCGAAGAGGTCCTGAAAGTATTCCGACCAGCGGTTCAAGATGGAGGTATTATCTGTGAGGAGTGCCTGTCCATCAGCGCTTCGCAGGGGACTTTGTACCAGGTGCCTAGGGCCATACACTGCTTTCAGTGCTTCGTAGAAGCCCCTGTAGTCACCGTTGTCAGTGCAGAGCTGGGTCCTCTGTGCGAGTCTGGACCACCACTCGTTCTGGAGCTCTCTAAGCTTGAGCTGGAGACTGCTGCAGATGAGGCGGAAGGCAGACTTCTTCACAGGGAAGGAAGGCTGGGCTAGGTGGGCCTGGTGGGCGGCTCTTTTTTTTTTGCTAGAAGTTCCTGGATCTCTACGTCGTTTTCGTCAAACCAGTCTTTCTAGCAAAGCCCAAGACTTCCACAGAGGATTTTACAATAGCAGTTTTCAGTTGTTCCCATAGTGTTTCAGGGGAGGAGTCTGCTGGATCAACTGTGTCTTTGAGCATGCGCTGTAAATCGGCCTGAAGGGCAGCTTTCTTGTCGTCACGCTGAAGGCTGGCAACATCAAGCTTTTTCTTGTGGGGGCCCCCTTTCTTGGGTTTCAGCTTGAGGCGGAGCCTGAGTTTGCAGCGAACAAGGCGGTGGTCAGTGTGGCACTCTGCGCTGGGCATCACTCTGGTGAGGAGGACGTCACTGCGGTCCCTCTGACGCACTAGGACATAGTCGATAAGGTGCCAGTGCTTGGAGCGAGGATGCATCCAGGTGGTCTTTCGACTGTCCTTTTGCTGGAAAGTAGTGTTGGTGATGACAAGTTGCTGCTCTGCACAGAGCTCCAACAGTAGGCGACCATTGTCATTGCAGTTCCCAACGCCATGCTTGCCAAGGACTCCGCTTTCCAGGCTTCAGAGTCTTGGCCCACTCTGGCGTTGAAGTCGCCAAGGATGATGACTTTGTCGTCTGCAGGGGTGCTCTGCAGGAGGCTGCGCAGGTCAGAGTAGAACTTGTCTTTTTCTGCAGGCTCTGCCAGGAGGGTTGGGGAGTACACACTGAGAAGGGTGACGTGCTGCTGGTGTCTCAGTGGGAGGCGCATGGACATGATGCGGTCGGAGTGACCCGTTGGTAGGTTTTCCAACTTAGTCGCAATGGGGGTCTTCACCATGAAGCCCACGCCTGAGAGCCGTCTTTCTGATGCAGGCCTGCCTGACCAGTAGAGGGTGTAGCCAGCGCCAAGTTATTGGAGGCTGCCTTCCTCCGGAAGGCGTACTTCGCTGAGCTGACCACCACCACTACCACAAGGAACACCAACAATAAAATACAGAAGGATGAAAAAGAGAAAAAAATGATGTATTAACATGAACTAAGGATTCCTCTCTTTTTTTTTAATAGAAAAAAATAACAGTGTCAAAACATATATATTTGAAAAAAGCACTGTCAAGGGAGAGAATTGTGCATGATAGACCAATGATCATAGATCTACTTTGGTCCAAGCAAAAAAGAAAGATAGGAAAGAGGTGCGCTAAATAAGTGACTGGAAGACTGTGATATGGGGGGGGGGGGGGGAGGGGGGGGGGGTGGCGTATCACATATCCCACTATTCCAGCCCCTTGGTGCATGGAAATTTAAAAATAGGTCCCCCAAGTGGGGGCCCAGATATCTAGCCGGTGTGGACAGCTGTTTCGGTCTAGGCGACCTCATCAGCACACCATCGGCAATACTGGAGGAAGAGACGGAACTTCTGCCTACCTGCAAAAAAGACCACATTTTACTGTGGTTTCTGCAGGGGCATACATTCCATGCCTCCACCTAGAGACAAATTTGTATGCACCCTAAGAGAGAACTTGCCGTAAAAGTCCCAACGTGGGGGACCTAGATTTAAATTTCCTGCACCAAGGGGCTGGAACAGTGGGATATGTGATACGCTCCCCTTTGGGTGGGTGGGTGGGGCTTCCATATATGCATTGCTTCCAGTCACTTACTTAGCGCACCCCCTCTTTCCTATCTTTGTGTGTGTGTGTGTGTGTGTGTGTGTGTGTGTGTGTGTGTGTGTGTGTGTGTGTGTGTGTGTGTGTGTGTGTGTGCTTGGACTAATGTAGATTTATGATCATTGGTCTATCATGCACAATTCTCTCCCTTGACAGTGCTTTTTCCTACTCACTTGGTAGTTTCTTCTAAATTACAAGCACTGGCAGACAACTCTTTCGGTCTAGATGTTTATATTTGAGCTCAAAAACGCTCCAGTTATGTTCTCTTCGAATGTCAACTGATTATCATGCTCCACTCATAGCGAAATGTCTTCCATTAAACAGCATCGCGGATGAAACGTAATGGGACGAAATGTGATTGGGACGAACGGTGTGGGCGAATGCGCGTTGGGCGAAGATAGGCATAGATCAAGAGGCTCAAAGAACAAGCCCTTCGAAGCTTTCTAACGCTAAATAAACAACTTTTACGGCACCTACAACCTCAAATATATGAATATTACTACTTTAAGTTGTCAATAATATGTGTTTATGTGGTAATTTGGGCTTAGGAAAGGTTATTCCGACGGGTTTCGGACAGCGCGATCCTAAAGCAAGGGACGTAATCGACGTACCAACGGTTGTGGAAAACGGCTTACTAGTACAACTAAATCAACTTTAATGTAAACCAAACTTCAAACACATGATTATTTTGTGTTTAGGTACGCAATAATAGTTATAGATATGGTTATTTTAGCTTAGGACAGGTTATTCCGGGTTTTAGTATGACCCGCTTTCATCAGTAGAGCTTTTTTCAACAACAAAATCAGCCTCAGAGTGTAATGGGTTAACCGATCTGCTGCAGAGCAGGCTTCACTTGCAAAATGTTGCTGATACAACAAATTTTCGATGTTGTCTTGCCTATCCTAGTCACACTGCATGCAAGTATGCACACGTAACACTGGTTTTCTACGGCCTGTGTGGAACTTACTCTACTGCGTACTAAAGATCTACAAAGGAGAAGATCAAAGAGCAGTTCAAAGGCATTTATTTCATGACATTCAAACTTCAAAGTTAAGTTAGCCCATTTGTCCAGCATGATTGTGAGGTATACAAAGAAGAGCGTCATGTTTATAACACGGTCAGCGGTTTTTCGGGTGTCAAATATTCCGTGCCGGTATTTAGTCATGAATTTCGTGCGGTCGCGAGGTTATAGCGATTTGCACAGAGTTTTAGTGGCGCAGCTCAGCCTAACTGAGCTCAGTCAAAAGCAGTTAGTATGTGCTATTCTGTCATGTCGGATACACTAGCCATATTCCAAGACTCTAAAACCGAGATTTCAGGTATATTTTTTATTGATGTATTATCGACAGCGAGGTACACTATGCGTTAGCCTAAGATTTAGTTCTGTTGCGTAGCATTGATTTGGTTCAGATGTCGGTTTAGAACTTGAGATACTCGATAATTTTTTCTATATTGTTATTTACATGGGTGGATAACTAATGTGATGTGTCGGTGTATGCCTAGGTTGTTTTTGAAAGGTAGTACATGGGTGTGTCAAGTATAATCTTTTCCTATGTACAAACCCCGTGTGTGGCGCGTGCATCATGTTATAGTCAGTTTCAGTGTAGTGACCGAGTAATGGTGTGTTGCGAATCTAGTGTTTTATGAAGCTCGAGTGTGTGAATGAACTTTGCATCAGCCAGGTTACGTCATTTACCTCATATCATCCAATATGTGTGCGTTGAGCAAGTGTTATGATATTAGAACTAAGTTATTGTACAGAGTTCTTAGTGTGAGGAGCAAGGGACTTGACGCCAAGTCAACAGAGGCTGCCGCTGGAGGAAGGTCAGTGTCGTGAGGACATTCACAGCTCGGGGAGCGAGAGTTTGGTGCCAAGCCATCAAAGACTTGAATCAAATACGGACACCACCATCATAGTTTAAATACAAAAGTCATTAAACACCTGCAGTCAAATTGTGACAGTTTCAGGAGAATTTATTCTAAGTTGTAGTGGCTCAGTCAGATAATCATAAAAAGGCACACAGCGGCTTAGTTGTAGATCAGTGATAAACAGAAATCTTGACAAGTGTCTCACTCTCAGTAATACATTGTATTTATGTACTTGCTTTGAATCTATCTCTTTTCTCTCACATGCAAAGCTGGAATTTCTTTTGTACTATTTCAGTTTTACATAACTTGACCCTCCCACAACTTTCCAATCAACATACACACAACACTCGGTCTCACAACACAAAACAGGCTAAATACTGTGTGTGTGTGTGTGTGTGTGTGTGTGTGTGTGTGTGTGTGTGGTGTGCGTATGTTACGTGGTAAAATTGTGGTCGTAGTGTGATATCACACCAGACGGCACGCACGTAAGGTTCTTTTACTCAAATAAACTTCATTCAGCTGCAACCCGTCACACGTGGCTTAAGGTTGTAGACAACACTGGAGTAACAGTTCCAACAATATTTTATTTCAGCGATGCGATCTCCACGAAATGTGTTCACAAATTCACCAACAATGTCTTCTCCGCCAAATGTCAACACTTTGACACAATGCGTCTCTCATACAATGTACATCACCATACACTGCATAACTCCGTCACTGACAATGAAGCACGATACCTTGTGTAGCTCAAAGTCAATGTGCTTACAATACACTGCAATTATACAACTGAACACTGTACCGACGCTGTTACATGGCAATTCTACAACTGAACCATGTACGACACGCGCTTCCTAATACGATCTTTTATAGTGGTATGTTTTCCAGAACAATCGAGCAAAATCGTACAACACAACCAATCAGAACAAAATACCGCGTAACTAAAACTCATAAATATTAAAGAGAACCAGAATAATCTACAACAATCTGGCTGCTATTTCCAGCCCCTTTATTGGGAAATCCCTGCGCGTCATGACTTCAGACAAAAGTAGGCCAGACAGGTCACGACCTTGCGCGCAACCTCTGGAAAGTACATGACTGGGGGCACAATACTGACCGATAAACTACACGCGCACAGTAAACAGTGGTGATTTACTCGCGCCGTTTCTAGACTTTTCGGGAATCAACTCCGTGTGTCAAAAGATAATCGATTCTGCACTAATCGTGAACGATAGTGAAACTTATGAAAAGGTACTTGATTTGTAATCATGATAGCTCAAATAAAACATCGGATCGCTACCTACGATCACATGCCATACAACAGGCGTTCACTGGCTTACTAAAAGCCCGCACTAGGCCAACCACGGTTCGGCACGCGCCGCGGGTGGAAGGATGGTACCTGGGAGGATGGATGGAGGTTGCAGATGGCTTCCAGATGCCCTATTTTGTTTATTCCTTAGCTCCCCTAGTGGCCAAAGTACAGTTAGTAAGGCTATGAAGGAAAGGGCATTTTGGTGGTGCACGAACTCGTTTCATTAAAAGATAAGGAAGTCTTTCTTGCCACTCCCATCTAAAATTACTACGCTCACACAGGAACAAATGGAGTAGATTTTGTTTGGCGGAAAGCAAAGTTCCCACAGCCCCTGTGGCAGCAGAGGCAAATGTGAATCTATGCCTGATTGATAAAGCACAAATCCTTCTTTAAAATCGTTTTTACCCAAAAAGAATATAGCAATGGGATCGATTATTTTTATTTATTTATTTTATCTTATATTTTTTGTCACACACAAAAAAAATTATTTTGATAATTTTTATAATACAATTGAATGTTAATTTTTATTTCTGCCTCCTTGTATTATTTATTTATTTATTTATTTATTTATTTATTTATATACTTACACACTGATTGCATGTCTCCCTGAAATCAGATTTGTATTGTCAGACTATGTGAAAAATCCGTTGAATCTGACATGTGTAAATAAATAGATACAATAAATAATCTTTACTGAAAATTGGCCTGTGAACACTTTCATGTTTGCACGTAATAATAATAATAATAATAATAATAAATATTATTTATATGCTGCATTTCTCATATTTATAATATAACTCAATGCGCAGGACGTAGCCGCGAACTGAACCCAACAAGCACGCTCACGTGAAACACGCGCATTCCCTCACACACTGTACATAAACACATAACATTCACGTGGTGCTAAGGGCAAGCTCAAGCGAGCTACTGACATTTTGGAAATTTAAATCGTTTTTTATATTTTTGAAATTTGATTAAGTAGACTGAAATTAATACTGAAATTCGTGGGGGAGGAAAGAGCCGGAGTACCCGGAGAAAGAACCCCCGCCGGTCCGCCGGAATTAATGTAAATGGTGACACTTACTAGAAGAGAAAAGTCCGATGTCGGAACCGGGAATCGAACCTCGCACCTCTTGCATTGGTGGCAGGCGCATTTACCGCTGCGCCACGGAGCGCCCCAGCTCGGTACGTGCGTTATACATTCCTTCCGGCCATGTGTTTAGTCTACTCAGCAGCTAAAACCTGAGCCGCTCTGAGAAGAACTATAGTGCAGTTCGTTTGCGGCAGCAGGTTCTCACTAACCTTTGCGAATGCTAATGTACATTTATGCTAGGACTAGAAGCGGTATATTGGCCTGTCTCCTCCAGGGTTTCAGTTTCAGCAAGCATAGATTCTCACGATTTTTGTTTTGCAGGCTCCCGGCCACGCCCGCGCTGAAAGGAAAAGACTGAGATACAATTTGGCATAAAGGGCAGGTTCTCACTACTATAGCCCGTGTGATTACGGAGGCAAATGTGAATGTATGTTTTTCAGGAGAAGCGGTATGGTCTCCTCCGAGGTATCAGTTTCAGAAAGCGGCATAGATTCTCATAGGTTTTGGCAGGCTCCTACACATTCACAACACAATATCGTTCTTGCTAGGATAAATGTATGCCTATTGAGCACGACCTATTTTACTCTGGCTGGTAATTTTAGGTTGGTGAAGCTGACACAGATTCTAAAATTCCAAAAACCTTCGGTGGTCAACCTCTCTCGTGAATTATATTTTAGCTCTTTTTCCCCGCAGCAAAATAAGGTTTAGCTCACGTGCAAACCCCGTCGTATTTGTACGTTATCTCGATACGTTAACTATGCGTTCGTTCTCTGCGGTGGAGTTCCCTAGTACCGCCAGCCTGTGACCCCCGGCCTGCGAACGTTTCACAAAGGAATGCGTGAGGTAGACAAAATACACTCAAACAAAAGTAATTTATGAATAGCTGACCATTTAAAGCATTCTAAATAAAACATTTGATTTTAAACACTTGGAAACATTGCTACAAGTTTCCTGGCAATATAGCAATAGATTCAGTATCAATTTCCACAGTATCACATTAAAAAAAAAAAAACCGAAGAGAGTAAAACCAAGATGTCGGACCGCGTCGTTAGCAATGGAATCAGCGATCGCTTTACCGACTTGAAAAGCTGAGAAATTTTATAAAGGGAGGCCTCAGAGTAAAAATAGACTGTACAGAGACCTCCGGAAAGGGTTGGGAATTTGTTTACAGTACACATAAACACGCCGGCACGACCAGGGAGCGATAAAGCGGCAGCGGCGAGCTGTTAAAGCGGCCGAGGCGTTGACAGTTTCTGTCGTTATGTTGGGGTAAGAGGCAGTCTGGCACCAGATTATAGTGAGGCCTTGTTTCGGCATGAACACATGCACGCTCTCAGAGAACAACACAACCACAATCGTTACATTCCCCCCCCCCCCCCCCCTTTAGAATGAAATTTCACAAAATTTCTTCTCAAATCCAAAAATTATGGTTGTGGCTGTGTGAAACTACACAGAACCCTAAACAAATACAATTTCACAACAAATTAAATCAAATTAACCACTTAAAATAATTAACTCATAGTTCCTTTAAAATGTCCCGAATGAAAATACTTTAAACTGTCTGATCACAGATATATATGTCCCTTTAAATTCTCATGTACAACAAAATGTTTCTTGTAAACTGTTCTGGACACAAAAATTTTCATTTAAATTGCTCTACTCAGGTAATCCGCTCCAAAGTTCTGCGAACCCTTGATCAAACTAAAAATAAATGTCAAAGTCCACTCCCGGAACATCGTCAAATCATGAATACAGTTCAAAGGTCACTGGTAAAGTATGATAGTCCAAACACACCAAATTAGATTTTTCTGGTTTCTTCGCGATGACCACTGGCGATCTGGAATCTCCGACGACCCCCAGGTCCAGCGTATCCCCAACATTCTTCCTCACTCCCTCTCTCGAGTTGTGAAGCAGATGACCCGGCTCGTCACGCCGAAATGGCTCGCTCGATGCCGGATCAATCTCACGCTGGACGGCGTCCGCAGTCTCAGAGTCAGGCGGAAATCGATGCCCGAACTCCATAATTTGGACTCTCAGCTTCTCCTGTTTTACCTGGGCCAAGTGTCGTCCATACTGTACGTCCTCCACACCCTCCTGGTGGTGGATTTCGCCAAAGACAAACAGGTTCTCGTCATCTAGCCTTTCGGTGTCAACAGTCAGACCTACTGATGCAGCGTGTTGCGGTTTACACTGACGACCTCTCTCGATATACTCCGTCAGTGAATTCACACGGTCAGTATTCGTTCTGTTGTCGACTTCTACTTCGTAGTCTTTGATATCAACCACTGTGTCAGACATGCACGGTCCTCTATTCAACATGTCCAGCGGAAAACGGCGAATTTCAGTGTCGTGTTCATACCGCAATCTGTCAAGCTGGTTCTGATGATTGACCTTCAGGTCTTGCTCCCATTCATGTCGATCATGCCCTCCGTCGAAATCTTCGACGACCTTTTGACTTTTACGTTTATACACCAGTTCCTGGTTATCTCTCTCCTTATCCTCTTCCTGCAGCTTCAACATCTCCTTTGTCAGAGGAGCCCCGTCTCGCTCGAATCCTTCGTTCTCCTTGCTTTTCGGCGACCCCGTTTGATCATTGTGGCGTCGCTCTAACTCCTGCGCCTGTTTTTGCTGCGGACGGTGGACTGCTGCTCGCGGTTCCACCTCCCAACATTTCTCGATTGCTGGCCACGGCCGCGTCCATCTGGTTCTGCAGTTGCTCTAGCGCCTTGCGCTTCTTTTCCACCAAACTGTCTCTATTCACCATGACTGTTTATATATTATCATCCACTTTTAGAGGGATATTATGGTGGCTCTTCTCTTCCTGACCTCTCGTAGTAACTGCATATGTTTCAAATCTCCATTCTGGATCTGGATCATCTGCGTTTCTGGCACCGCTAACATTTCCGATGATAAGATCATAAACTGGGGTCTTCACACACAACGCCTTCATCTCTCCTGTTAGATACGGGGTGTTGACACTGACCTTGGCAAGGGGGGGTGACTCTCCCACTTTCGTCAGCCAAGAGGAGGGTTGTCCACTCATGTAGCTTCTGGTCTTCAGCTACTAAATCATCTCTCACGATGACACAGTTACAACCCGTGTCTCTCAGCACTCTCACTGGTCGCGGACAAATCCTGACACCACCGGCATATTCGGCACTTCATTCTCAGGCAGCGCAATGTTTGAAACTGGTAAGAATGTAGCCCCATCTCCTACTGTGATGCGTCCATTCTTTTTGAAAGATTCAATCAGCTCTGATGTCACTCGCCTTTCTCCAGACTCAAAGTCACTGGATGACGTCACATCATTTGCTAGTACAGTGGCGGCTCTGTGTTGAGACATAGTACTACTTCTGCCTGCTATCCCGCATTCTTGGTTGGACCTTCTGATGTTGTCGCCTCGGGGAAGGTCTTTAGAAGGACACCGTATCGCCTTGTGACCTTTCTTTCCACAGAGAAAACATGTCAGGTTCTCCACCGGCTTGTATTTCGGGGTGTCTCTTGGCATTGTGGATTTCCTCTGCTGGTGCAGACACACGCTGCGGTTTACTGGGCCCGAACTTCATGTTGTGGGCGTCAAGATATCTTTGAGCGAAGTCTGCCAGGGCCTTCAGGGACTGATCTTTTTGCTCTCTGAGGTGGGCGGCCAGGTCCTTAGAACATGCATTGAAAACTTGTTCTTTGATGACGAGGTCACACAGGTCTTGGTACTCTCTGTTTAGGCCAGCCAGCTCTATCCATTTCTCCAGGTAGCTTCTGATTCTTTCAATGAATAGGCCGGGTGTTTTTCCTTCTTCAGGCTTGCAGTTCCGAAATCGTCGCCTGTAACCCTCTTCAGTGAAGTCATACTGTCTCAGCAGGGCGGCTTTCAACTGTGTATAATCTTCGGCTTCTTCTCTCGTCAGGCGGGTGTAAAATTCAAGCGCTTTGCCAGTTAGAAGTGCACTCAGTTTGATAGCCCAAGTCTCTTGTTTACAATTGTTGCTACTTGCGAAGCGCTCGAATCGTTCTAGGTAAGCGTCCATCTTATATGAGTTTTCAACGAAAGGTGGAAGCTTTGGCGCACGGGCTGTTTGCTCTCTGCTGGCTAATGCTGTTGCTTCAGAAACCCTCTGGCTCTGTGCCTCAATCTCCATCTGCTTTAGATGAATTTCATGTTGTCGCTGCCTCTCCGCCTCTTCTCGTTGTTTCTCTGCTTATTCTTGCTGTTTCTCTGCTTCTTCTCGTTCCGCTTCTCGTTGCTTCTCTGCCTCTCTTCGCTGTTTTTCTGCTTCTTCTCGCTGAATTTCAAGTTTCCTGATTTCACGCTCTTTAGCTCTTTCTTCTCTCTCCAATCTCTTTTCTTCTTCAAGTCTCTTTTCTCTTTCTCTCTCCAATCTCCTTTTCTTCTCTCTCTCTCGTTTCTTTTCTTCTCTCTCCAGTCTCTCCTTTTCTCTCTCCTTTACAAACTCGAGGAGTTGAGTTCCTTCGAGTCCACATTCCTTTCCAATTTTCAGGAATGTCTCCATTTCCGATGTCGCCATCTCTGCGTTTCAGTGCTGGCTGTTTTCTCCTGCTACCCTTTTCACTGAGCCAACCGAAGAAGTCCCGTCGGAGGTGCCAAAATGTTACATGGTAAAATCGTGGTCGTAGTATGATATCACACCAGACGGCACGCACGTAAGGTTCTTTAAAAAAAAGATTCATTCAGCTGCAACCCGTCACACATGGCTTATGAGGTTGTAGACAACACTGGAGTAACAGTTCCAACAATATTTTATTTCAGCAATGCGATCTCCACGAAATGTGTTCACAAATTCACCAACAATGTCTTCTCTGCCAAATGTCAACACTTTGACACAATGCGTCTCTCATACAATGTACATCACCATACACTGCATAACTCCGTCACTGACAATGAAGCACGATACCTTGCGTAGCTCAAAGTCAATGTGCTTACGATACACTGCAATTATACAACTGAACACTGGACCAACGCTGTTACATGGCAATTCTACAACTGAACAATGTACGACATGCGCTTCCTAATACGATCTTTTATAGTGGTATGTTTTCCAGAACAATCGAGCAAAATCGTACAACACAACCAATCAGAACAAAATACGTAACTAAAACTCATAAATATTAAAGAGAACCAGAATAATCTACAACAATCTGGCTGCTATTTCCAGCCCCTATATTGGGAAATCCCTGCGCGTCATGACTTCACACAAAAGTAGGCCAGACAGGTCACGACCTTGCGCGCAACCTCTGGAAAGTACATGACTGGGGCACAATACTGACCGATAAACTACACGCGCACAGTAAACAGTGGTGATTACTCGCGTAGTTTCTAGACTTTTCGGGAATCAACTCCGTGTGTCAAAAGATAATCGATTCTGCACCAAGCTGAACGATAGTGAAACACTGAAAAGGTACTAGATTCGTAATCATGATAGCTCAAATAAAACATCGGATCGCTACCTACAATCAACACATGCACGCTCTCACAGAACAACACAACCACAATCGTTACAGTGTGTGTGGTGATACATTTGTTTTACCGATTTTCATCACAGTTATTTCATTTTTCAAATGCAAATTGTACAACTTTAAAAAAACCTTTATTTTTTTAAAGATGACAACACGGCATGGACGAAGGACAAAACGCCCCACAAGATTCGATGACTATGAACTGACCGCCACAGACACAGCAAAAGTCGAGGAAACCCACACAGCTAAAAAGGAAATGGACACAGCTAAATAAGAATATGAGGAAGAGGTGATTGAAAACAGGACATCAGTTTGCATTTTTTAAAACGCACACACACACACACCAAAACACCAACAACAAAAACACCCTTATAAAATTTGTGCACACATTAGGTATGTGTCAATAGGGATGTTGGTGTTGATGTAAAAAAAACTGAGAGAGCAGGGCATTACATAACTTCACTTACTTCTGTCACCCCTACCCGGGTATAGGCCGTCGACGAGAGACCTCCAGCGACTCCTGTCCTGTGCTTCTCCTTCGATTTTACTCCAGGTGGTTCCCATTCTCTTGATGTCTGCTTGGAGGTCTCGACGCCAGGAGTTTCTCGGTCTACCTCTTTTCCTCTTTACCTGGGGATTCTATGACAATACCTGCCTAGTGATACTGGAAGCTGGCTTTCTCAGACTGTGACCAATCCAACCCCATCTTCTGCGCCCAATTTCATTCTCTGCTGTTATCTGCTCTGTTCTCTCCCAGAGTCTGATGTTGCTGATCTTCTCTGGCCAGTGGATTTTCAAAATTCTTCTAAGACGACTGTTTATGAAGATCTGTACTCTGTTGACAGTGGTTTTTGTCAATCTGCAAGTCTCTGCTCCATATAGGAGAACTGCTTTTACGTTGGAGTTGAAAATCCGGACTTTGGTGTTTTGTGACAGCTCTCTGGAACTCCACACTTTTTTCAACTGGAGAAAGGCTGCTCTGGCTTTACCGATTTGTGCTATGACATCTGCATCAGTGCCGCCTTTTTTGTCTATGATGCTCCCGAGATAGGTGAAGGACTCCACCTCCTCCAACGGGGTGCCAGCAAGCAAGACTGGTTGCGTTCAGCCTCATTGTCTTTGTTTTCTGTTTGTGAATGGTGAGGCCCACTTGGGACGAGATGTCAGCAAGCCTCGTGGTCTTGTCCTGCATTTGTTGATGAGTGTGGGACAGTAATGCCAAGTCATCTGCAAAATCGAGGTCGTCAAGCTGTGTCCACAGTGTCCACTGTATTCCGCTTCTTCTCTGCTCTGTGGTCCTCTTCATGACCCAGTCTATGGCCAGTAGGAAGAGGAACGGAGACAGCAGACACCCCTGCCTGACACCGGTTCTGACCTGAAGCTCCCTGGTGAACTGCCCTTCGTGGATCACGCGACATGTCATGCCATCGTAGCTGCTCTTGATCAGGCGGACAAGCTTGTGGGTACACCGTAGTGTTGTAGGAGTTTCCACAGAGTCTCTCGGTCCACGCTGTCAAATGCTTTCTCGTAATCCACAAAGTTGACGTACAGCGGGGAGCTCCACTCCAGAGACTGTTCCACGATGATGTGGAGAGTGGCGATCTGGTCTGTACATGATCGGTTTTTCCTGAATCCTGCTTGCTGGTCTCTCAGCTGGGGGTCAACGGAGCTCTTCATTCTCTCCAGGATGATCCTGTTGAAGACCTTTCCTGGTACTGACAGCAAGGTGATTCCTCTATAGTTGGAACACTTGCTGAGGTCACCTTTATTGGGAAGCTTGATTAGGTACCCCTCCTTCCAGTCAGCCGGCATCACCTCCTCTTCCCAGATCTTTCCAAACAGTGGGTACAGCATCTCTACTGTTGTCTCTATGTCTGCTTTCAGAGACTCCGCTGGGATGCCATCTGGCCCTGCTGCTTTGCCGTTCTTCAAAAATGCCACTGCTCTTATGATCTCTTCCCGGCTGGGTCTGTCACAGCTGATGGGTAGGTCGGTCTCTGCTGGCTGGATGTCTGGGGGGTCGGATGGGCTGGGTCTGTTCAGTAACTCTTCAAAATACTCGGCCCATCTGTCGAGTTGGTCTGCTCTGTCTGCAATAGGCTTGCCTTCCTTGTCTTTTACTGGTCTTTCTGTATGGCCATACTTGCCTGACAATCTTCTGATAATGTCGTAGAGCTGTTTCATGTTGCCGCTGCCTGCTGCTTTTCTGCCTCTGCTGCCAGGCTGTCTGTGTAGGCCCTCTTGTCTGCCCTGATACTCCTCTTCACCTCGCGGTTGGCTTCCGAGTATTCCTCCTGTGCCCTTGCTTTGGCTGCTCTCGTGCGACTGTTGTTGACAACTGCTTTCTTCTGCTTCCTCACTTCTATCTTCTTCAAGGTCTGTGCCAACAGCCAGTCCTTGTGATGGTGTTTCCTGAACCCTACAGTGTCTTTGCAGGTTGAGTTCAGCGCCTCTCTAACTGCCTTCCACTGCTGCTCTGTGGTGACCGCCTCCTCTTCATTTACTAGCTCCTGTAGCGCTTGAAACCAGTTGGACAGCACCAGTTTGAACTCTTCTCTCACTCCAGTCTCTCTCATGAGGCCTACATTATAGCGCTGTCTTCTTGTTGTCTCTGTGCGGCTTTTAGTCTTTAACTTGAGCTTTATTCTTAAGGTGGTCTGAGGCGATATCTGCTCCCCTCCTCACTCGAACATCTTGAAGGGATCTTCTAAATTTCTTGCTAATGCAGATATGGTCTATTTGGTTCTCTGTAGTATGGTCAGGTGAGACCCACATTGCTTTGTGTATTCTTCTGTGTGGGAAGATGCTGCCTCCAATGACAAGTCTGTTTAGAGCACAAAAGTCTACAAACCTCTCCCCGTTCTCACTCATCTCCCCTAGTCCCCGTCTCCCCATCACCTCTTCGTATCCGGTGTTGTCCTCCCCTATTTTGGCATTAAAATCGCCCATGACGATGGTGATGTCTCGCTCCGCACATTTGTCCACAGCACTCTGGAGTCGCTCGTAGAACTCTTGTTTCTCTTCCTCGTCACTGTCATTAGTGGGCGCATAACACTGGATGACGTTCAGCTTGAGCTTTTTCTTGGTTCTAAAGGCTGCTGTCCTCGCGCTGGGACCATACGGCGTTGAGGCGCGTCCCCTGGGTGGTGGATAGGGGGTCCCTCGTGAGAGGGGTGCACCGAATGAAATAACTGAGGTGCCGTGAACCAACATGGTCTAAGGGAAGGTGACCCCGACAGAAAACCCCTGGTCCTCCTAGTAAGGGGGTTGGGCGTGGGGGTAGCTTCCCCACCCTGCAAAAAAGGAAATGGCTACAAAAACGCCGACGAAAAGACTAACAGTAATTCCTTTCCTGGAGGAGGAAGGTTCTTCTACTAGAAGACTTATGACGTCCTGTGGTGAAAGCCGGAAGTCTTCGGAAGCCACAGGACCGAGCCGCCTCTCTCTATCCAGGGATACAACCATGGAACCCCCAGGGAAAGAGGAAAAGAGGTAGGCCGAGAAACTCCTGGCGTCGAGACCTCCAAGCAGACATCAAGAGACTGGGAACCACCTGGAGTAGAATCGAAGGAGAAGCACAGGACAGGAGTTGCTGGAGGTCTCTCGTCGACGGCCTATACCCGGGTAGGGGTGACAGGCGTAAGTAAAGGCTGCTGTGATAATTCTTGGCCCAAGAGGTTCCCAGCCCATCAGCGCTCTCTGTGCCACTGGTGACAGCATGAATGCTACTCCTTATGTATGGGGGGCATTCTCCTCTTCATGACCTGAATACAGAATCATCTCCCCACTTAACAGCCTTTTCTGGCCAGACTGCGTCCATCTGGCTTCACTGATACCTAGCAGGGAAAGGTTGTACTTTTGCATTTCCGCTGCTATCTGGGCGGCCTTGCCGCTCTGGTACATGGTCTTGACGTTCCATGTGCCATTGGTTGTGTCCCTGGATAGAGAGAGGCGGCTCGGTCCTGTGGCTTCCGAAGACTTCCGGCTTTCACCACAGGACGTCATAAATCTTCTGGTAGAAGAACCTTCCTCCTCCAGGAAAGGAATTACTGTTTGTCTTTTCGTCAGCGTTTTTGTAGCTATTTCCTTTTTGTAGGGTGGGGAAGCTACACCCACGCCCAACCCCCTTACTAGGAGGACCAGGGGTTTTCTGTCGGGGTCACCTTCCCTTAGACCATGTTGGTTCACGGCACCTTATTTCATTCGGTGCACCCCTCTTGCGAGGGACCCCCTATCCACCACCCAGGGGACGCGCCTCAACGCCATATGGTCCCAGCGCGAGGGGCATTACATAAGCCTCATGAAAATTTACACAGCAAATGATCAGACACATTAATCCAAGACTGATTATATACTCTTGACCCATAAAACCATGATGGGCTTCAACAGAATGTGGATTAACCATAATAGTTCAAGGGTTTTGTTAGAATAGCTAGACCAATGTAGGTCTAGCTATTCTAACAATGTAGGCGCAAAGCTATTCTATTACCACATCTATGAACTATCATGGTTGACCGGTCTCTAAAACTGTGAACAAGACCACAAAGGATACAATCTAAAAAAATGAAATATTCACCTAGGATGCCATGGGTTAAGGGCATGAAGTGACACTAGGCTTATCAGTATAACTCATAAAGCTCAATAGTCACTCATGTGTTCACACGGCCAAATTGTCTCCCAGCATTTGAAGGTGTCCTCAGAGGAATACATACCAGCTGCAGATGGATCAAGCAGGACAGTTCACGGGTATTACCAGATTTGTTCAGTGTCTAATGGTGGCAAGCTAATCAGGCACAACCCATAAACTATCAAGGTTGATCCAAACACTGCTTTTGGTCTGTTTAGATGCCCTGGGGGACTTGGGTGGGGTTAGGTATTTTTTAGTTCCCAGGGTCACCCTGGTCAGCCCCACAGGGTGGGTTTTTCTCTCTATTCTGGGGCATGTGTTTCTGTCTACCCGAGGTCCATTCATCTGTATTTGCCTTTTTAAAACTCTCCCTACTGTCTGCACTGCCTGTAGCTCTTGATGTTGGATGTGTGTTGCTAAATGGTCTTAGCTTTATTTATGCCCCATGTTGTAGGTTTATTTAATGTATTTGACCGGCTGGCGACATACATTCAATTTTCTGTTTAGTTTTTTTTTCACAAGCAGTGCAGGCACGTCCTGAGAAAGCCTTGTTGCTGTCGGGACGTTAAGCAATGTACAATCATCATCATCATTGGTCTGTTTAGAATAATGCGTAAACAATTCAATGTAGATGACAATAAAGGTTTTCTTCCTCCTTTTTGAAGTTAGAATGTCCTACACTTTTTAGGAATTAATATATATATTGAAAATAAACTATCACGGTTGATCCAACCACTGCTTTAGTCTGTTTGGGATAAATGCGCAAAAAATTCAATGTAGATGACAATGAAGGTGTTCTTACTTCTTTATTAAGTTGGAATGTTCTACACTTTTCCCATTACATGCACATAAGGGAAAGGAACAGTCAGTATAATTGGTTACAGCAATTTAAATGTCATGTTGAAATAATCAGTCTACACTTGTAAAAGCTATACTTTAATGTTCCATCTCACATGACAAAATGTGGAAGATAACAGATGTTATCAGTGTTTTCGGCGGACAGGCCCTCATCAAGACTGGGATGGTCCCCCAACTTTCATCAATTTGAAAGACGATCCAGAGCTGACAGCGTACCTGGAGCAAAACCGTTTCCAGCTCCACATATGCTGATCAAATCATGCAGCAAATGGCGCTTGAGGGGACAGGCAAGCTAGATGACTATGTCCTCAGCCTCAGACAGGTAATTTCTGCATTCTCATGGCAGTGAGGTATATCTGAATGCTGATAGTAGGCTGTCCAAACACACATAAATGTACATCTTTTATTTTTGCAGTACACCAATCTGATGACTGCTGCACATATGGTTCGTTTAGTTTGCAAGATACTTAACAATGCACCTTCCACTGTAAATGTTTCGTGCAGATGGTGTTTGATGCCCTTGGGGCAGCAGCGCATACACCCGAGGGCAATACTTGTTTTAACACCAAGGCCAGGGTGTGTGTGCCATTCCCTGAGGCAGCTTTGGACTCGGCACTTCTGCCCCCTTCTTGGCCAGCCCAGGGCAGAGCCGTGGGATTCGGTAGTGTCCGTGAAGAAGCTGAGCCAAGTTCTTGGCAATGGCTGGGACCGACGTGAGGGCCATGACACTACAGAGACCTTTGTCTCGAGGAGAGAGCCTGTTAGGCTGAAGTGGGGCTACAAGGAGAGGGTGGCTTACAGGCACGCGGAATGTCCAAGGTGTCTGCTCATGCTGTAAATGTACAAACAGCCCACATTGCTTATAAGTGATGATACATCTATAACAGTCCTTTGGAGGTCCTGACCACACTTTTCTTTGTCATTTATTTTGCTTACAAGTTACTCCAGTACATAACAATGAAAAATGTGGGTCCCCACATGCTTTGTCATATATATATACAATGTTTATTGCATTCATTTGGGTGAACTTCTATCTAAAATTCTGCATAGCCTACAGCTCACATGATGCATCCTCAGTCTTTTTTAAACTGCCTGATTGTGGAATAAGTGGCTATATGTGTCGATATTGTATCCATCAATCAGGTTCACATTCACATAGAGCTACAGTTTGTATAATTCCTGATCCCACAAACTTCATCACACTTCTTATCTCACAAAGGATGCACATTTGCACATGTATATCTTCTCTTCACACAAGGTGTAACTACGAAGGAAGTGAAGACAATCGACCGGAGGTGTGCGAGCCAGACGAGAAATTTCTTCCTGGTCCCGCTTGGGTCACCCTCTCCTTCACAAAAAAGAGACAGAACACACTAGGTGAGTTGCTCAGAAACTTGGGACACACTGAAACAAGAAGGAAAGATGCATTTAATAGTGGTGAATGGTAACTAACTGGAATTTGCATGAAAGGATTATTTTTCTAGCTTTTTGGCTGGTGACTCCAGCCGCCGTGAGACAACTTCCCATTGCACATTATGGGTGGTAAGATCCGCCCAGCAAAGGTTAACTTTCAGTGCATGTGCTTGGCTATTCTTAGTGCTGGCCTACCCGGCACCGGCCTCCACGTGGCGTGGGTGGGTAGTCCACTCGGTCCCTGACTGAGTGGGCTAGCAGACGGGTGCCATCTTTGTCCAGGATTAGGACTTGATGTCAGCAGATATGTTGTTCAGTCTTTTTCACTGGTCCGGTTTTTAAGGACAGGTCTTACCATGTTGGATTGGTCCTTAAAAATACGCGTGAGCTTTTGGTCCTTTGGATCCCAAGTGTTTGCCGTGCTTGGAGACCCGTGTCGGGGGAGAAGAGGATCCTGGTGGCTGAAACACTCCACTTTGGCCTTGACTTCTGCCTAAACGGGAGGCTAGTCGTACCGGCCTAGTCAATCGGCTCTTGTCACGTCGAGCCCTATCCCCCTGTTGACATGCGGGTTGTTATACGGAGCACCATGCTATAGCCTCTGATGCTGATTAGGTGCTTTACGCCATTATTCCCCTGTATTCAACAGTGTGATAGAAGGCGGTGGCTCAAACAGGCTTACCCCCTTGAGTATATCTTTCGGGCAGTCTCCATTGTGCGTCGGCTGGAGACCCGCCGACAGTTGCACTTTCCCTTGTTGGGCTCGGTGGCGGGCGGGGACCCCCGGGGGATGAATATCTATCATACTATAATATGGAAAATATCAGAAAACCAAAACTAGCACCAAAGCGGCACATAGCCGCCGACATTGTCATTGAGAACGATAGTGACTCTGACTGTGAGGAAGCGACACCTCAGGCGTCGGCCGCCTGGCCTCGCTTTCTCATTATCCACAGCAAAGTTAAAGAGAAGCCTGTTTCAAAGCTGCACCCTTTCCTGGTAGGGGAGACCCTCAGGAGCCGTGTTGGCAGGCCTGAGGCCCAGCGCCTCAGGTCTGGTGACTTGTTGGTAGAGTGACGTACCCGGGCACACTCCCATGGGCTACTGAGGCTCTCCTCCATCGGAGACACTCCAGTGGAGGTCACTCCCCACAAAACAATGAATTCCTCTAGAGGAGTGATTAAAGGTCAAGCATTGGCCGAACTGTCTGAAGATGAACTTGTACGGAACCTTAAGTCACAGGGGGTGACCTACGTCAGGCGCTTCATTTCCAAACGAGGTGGTAGGGAGATCCGTCTCCCTACCATCATCCTGACGTTTGGCACCCCCACAGCTCCTACTACCATCTGGGAAGGTTACTACTCCCTAAAAGTGAAAAAGTACGTCCCTCTCCCCCTCCGGTGCTTTAAGTGCCAAAAGTATGGCCATGGGCAGAAGACATGCCGCCAGGCAGAGGCTCTATGCGCCCGTTGCACTAAGCCCGGACACTCTGCCGAGTCGTCCTGCACAGCCATCCCCCTGTGTGTGAATTGCCAGGGGGCGCATATGGCTTCGGACAAGAAGTGCCCTCGTTGGATATCCGAGTGCAGGATTCAGCAGGTGCGTGTGGAGAAGGGGCTGTCCTTTGCGGACGCAAAAAAACTGGTTGACGGTCCTGGTGCAGCTGAGGCGGCGCCAAACTCAAATAACAACTTTGTGTATACTTTCAGTGCTGCGGTGGCAGGCAAGCGCCCCTCCAAAGACTTCTCTTGTCAAACCCCAACTTATTGGTTGGGGGCGGAGCCTCGGATCCTCTCGCCCCTGGAGAGTAACCCTCCTCCGGTGGTGACGAGGAGCCAGGGAACGCAGAGGGCGGACGCTACCGGTCCGGTGGCACCGCCTTCTGCTGCCCCTAAGCCTCAGCCCCCACCCAAACCTGCTAGTTTGTCAACGCCAAAGGTTTCTGGCTCTGATGATGTGATGAAGCTCTATGCTCGGGCATAGTGCTCATTTAGTAGGATTAGTACGGTACGGTTTTTGTTAACGGTTTGTTTGTGCCGAAAGTCCGTGGGGCCTGCTGCCCACGTGGAATATGTAAGACATGGTTAGCACGGGAATTTTTTAGTGAGTTCTGTTTAGTGAGTTCTAGGCGGACGCTGTGACTATCAGATGTTTAGATCGGGAGTGCGGGCTGTTTTGTCGTATGGAACGGTTGAGTTACCTAGCCCGCATTCCAAGACTCTGAAGCCTAGATTTCAGGTATGTTTCTATAAACGTAGTATTGATAGTTGTTTAGTTAAAGACAGTATGCGTGGTAAGATTAATGTGGTTGTATAGCGGTGTTCCGGTTTGGTTTAGTTATGTATGTTTAGAATTCGGTGAAGTAACCGGTGTTTTGTATACAGTTGTTTACCGAGATAGATGACTAAAGGAATATGAAGTGTGTATGTCTAAGCCGCTATGAAGATAGCACGTGGTTGGTTAAGCATAGTCTTTTCCAGGGTATAGAGTAATGTATAGCAAGAGTGTCAGTTAGGCTATAGTGTATTTTAAGATAGTGACAGATATGGGGGTGATGTGAAAATAGTCCTCAAAGTCCTTTGAGGACTCTCACAGAGCTAGCCTTAAGGACAAGCGGCTCAGGAGAAAAAACAGAGATGCCGCAGCTCAGAACCCTGGCCATACCTTCCCCTGCAGCCACTGCGGTCGAACCTGCCTGTCTCGGATTGGCCTCCGCAGCCACGAACAAGCCTGCAGACGTCGTGGTCAACTCCTATAAAATCTTCGTTCGCGAAGTCAAGCCAAGAGAGAGAAAATAGTTTATGAAGCACGTGTGTGTGTGTGAATGAACGTGTGAGTTATTTGTATCAGCCAGGTTACGTGACGTTTCTCATTGATCCAATATGTTGTGTGTTTAGCAAGTGTTACGTTGGGACTTTTGTTGTCTATTTTAGAGTTCTTGTAACGAGAGTGGAAGACGGACGCCGAGACGTCGAGTCGCAGGTGGGACCTACGTGAGGTCACCCCTCCAGCTCTTCTGAGAGTGATTCTGACTGGGACCAAGACACCCAAGTCAAAGTGAGAACTGAGTACCGTACGAGAACGAGGACGTCCGTGCCCGAAGAGACAGGACGGCAATAAGCGTACGACGAAGGACTTTCACGCCTAGACGTGAGAAGGACCAACGTAACCAGGCAACAACATCAAACAGGTTGGAGACATTGAGAGACTAAAACCTAGCCTGGCAAAGATACTGTGATTTGAGTGTGTGATAGGAGAGCATTGTATATAGTTGATAGTTATTTAAGTCATTCTTTTTTTCATTTATAGTGTATAAAGGTTACTTTAGAAAGGGAGCCCGTGTGTTGTGTTTTACCGCATGAATGCGCCCGTCTGAGTCAGTGGCGGTGTATGCGTCTGTTGCGTGAGAGTCTGTGCGTACGACTGTGGGCAAGTCTGCGTGCGTTACAGTCAGCCTTCTAAGGCCGCTAACTCTAGCGGCAGGACCGCTGCCCAGGACAAGAAGTCTAAGAAATCTATGGGACCGCCGTGCGCACGGGCCCAGAAGGGGAACACTGATGCCCCCCTTCAAAACAAATATGCTGCATTGGAGGAGCAGATGGAGGGAGTGGAAGTTGCCGATGCTGCGGCAGCTCCACCCCCTTCATCTCCTAAGAACCAGAGGAGGCCCGGGAGCCGGCCCCCCTCTGTTTCTCCGACTCCTTCCAAGGCAAAGGAAAAAGGGGGGAAAAACTCCGCACCCCCAGATAAGACATAATCATGGACTCTCTGCTTCAGTGGAATTGTCGTGGTTTTCAAGCTAACTTTGAGGAATTACGTCTATTAGTCAAGTGCTATAACCCCTCAGTAATATCTCTTCAGGAGACTTACCTGAAGACTTCTGACCCTGTGTCCTTTAATGGTTTTAACGTTATACATAAAGGCCCCGATTCGGAGAGGCGCTCGGGTGGAGTGGCTCTTCTCATTAGTAGCCAAATTTTATGTAGCCCCGTTAGCATCGACACCTGTCTTCAGGCTGTCGCAGCTCGGGTTACCTTGAAGAAGACCATAACCATATGCAGTATTTACCTGCCACCATCCCTGCGGGTCTGTAGTAATGATTTTTTTAATTTAGTTGATCAACTGCCCCCTCCCTTTATTCTCATGGGGGATTTTAACGGTCACGCTCACCTTTGGGGTAGTGACCACTATGATGGCAGAGCTCAGATGTTAGAAGATGTTTTTTCTCAACTTAACCTATGTGTCTTTAACGATGGTTCACCTACATACTCTAACCCAGGTTCAGGATCTAGTTCTGTTCTAGACCTCACTGTGTGTGATCCTTCTCTCATGCTGGACTTTGACTGGAAGGTTCACGATGACCTGTGTGGTAGTGACCACTTCCCAGTAGTCCTGTCATCGGTCAGCTGTGGGGAGGATCCGCCGGTGGGGCGCTGGAATCTTAAGAAAGCTAACTGGCCTCTGTTCGCCTCCCTCTGTCAGTCTCCTATTACAGAGGAGGTGGTCATGTCATCTGAAGAACCTATTTCTTCTTTTACTACTATTTTGTTGGACATAGCGGGTGAAACCATCCCTAAAACTTCCGCATCAGTCCCTCGAAAGCCGAGAGTACCATGGTTCAACGAAGAGTGCCGCAAGGCCCAAATAGCGCGTAAATCTGCTCAGCGACGTGCTTTCCGTAATCCGTCGCAAGTGAATATTTTAACCTTTAAAAGACAGAGGGCGAAAGCCCGTTACATTTTTAAACGTGAACGCCGTGCTTCCTGGAGACGCTTCGTCTCATCTTTAACTTCTCGGACTCCGTCCCAGAAAGTATGGAAGGCAGTTCGAAGAATTAGGGGCAGAGGTGGCTCGGCTTCTGTTGGCCATCTTAGAGATGGTGCCAGCTTGGTTACAGATAAAAAAGCTGTGGCCAATTTGCTTGCCTCCACCATTGCCCATAATTCTTCAACGGAGCATTATTCACCTTTTTTCCAGAGAAAGAAGGAGAAGCGAGAGTCTCGTATTTGATTTTAAGTCCGATAACTCAGAAGACTATAATGTCCTGTTTACATTATCAGAATTGTAGCAAGCTTTGCAGAAATGTAATGACTCTGCTGCTGGCCTAGATACCGTCCACTATCAATTCCTAACGCATCTGCCTGAGAGGTCACTCCTTGTACTTCTCAAGGCCTTTAACCATATTTGGAGAACTGGTCATTTTCCGCCGTCTTGGCGCCAGGCTGTGGTTGTACCGATCCCCAAGCCGGGTAAGGATCCTTCCGACCCGGGCAACTACCGGCCTATCGCTTTGACATCATGTTTATGTAAAACTATGGAGCGTCTGGTCAACGCCCGCCTGGTGTGGCATCTTGAGTCACAGGGTCTCCTCACAGACCTCCAGTGCGGTTTCCGGCGCTTCCGTAGTACAACTGACCATTTAGTCCGCTTTGAATCATTTATTCGAGATTCTTTTGTCAACAAGCAGCATGTCTATGCAATTTTCTTCAATCTTGAGAAGGCGTATGACACTACCTGGAAGTATGGCATAATGTCTGACTTGTTGGACATGGGTTTTAAAGGGCACCTGCCCGTTTTTATTCACAATTTTTTGACTAACCGGTCGTTCCATGTCCGTATGGGCTCCACCCTCTCCGACTCCTTTGAACAGGAGATGGGTGTCCCACAGGGCAGCATTCTATCTCCTGTTTTATTTAGTATTAAAATTAATAACATTGTAAAGGCCGTCAAGGATGATTCTGATTGCTCTTTGTTTGTTGACGACTTTGCTTTGTGCGCACGTGGTCAAGGACTTGCGTCCCTTGAGAGGCGCTTGCAGCTGTGCGTTGATCGCATCCAGCAGTGGGTGTCTCTCAATGGATTCAGGTTCTCGCCCTCCAAGACTGTCTGTGTGCATTTTACTAACCAGACGAATTTTTTTCCAGAACCTAGCCTGAGCATTGCTGGAGTGCCAATTAAGGTGGCCGAGGAGGCAAAGTTTCTGGGGGTCATTTTTGACAAAAGACTTACCTTCCGCAACCATATTAATTACCTTAGAACCTCTTGTCAGAAGGCTCTCGACATTCTTCGTGTCGTCGGTCGTACTGACTGGGGTGCAGACCGTACTGTCTTAAGAGATAGATACTAAGAGATTTAAAAGGCAATGAATTCAATAATGACGCATCGGTCATTAAATTACGTCATTTTTAATATTAAATTTTTTTACCCCATTACGCCCCCGTTATTACCCAATCAACCTTTTGATTTTTAAAAACTGACGACCATGACCGATGCGGCCTTATTGATCTAATTATCTTTTAAATCTCTTAGTATCTATCTCTATAACTATTGTCTCTGTGAACACCTAATCATACACTGTTAATTAAAAAAATCGCGACCATGGCCATGTTTATAAACTTTACCATTACAGCTCTGCATTCATGGCTACGGTACACACTGAACCAGGAAGTTAAAATCTACTGTAGACGGTAAAACTTCCAGTATCTGGTTGCCTTGTACCAAGTATATGGGGTTTTACATAGTCTAAGATTCTCACGAGCCTAGATTTTTATAAGTGAACACAGGTCAGTTCCTCAAGAACCTCGGACTGCAGGCGTAACCCGCGTTTAAAAGAGTATTAGTCAACTTTTTTTGTTAGCTCTCTCGTAACGAGTATGCTGGCGGGTCCTGTTTAATATTATTTTACTGCAAATACAATTTCTGAAAAGGTGACTGCCATCTTATGTATACCCGAAATGTGTTGTACAACACAGTACAAGGTCAGGCACTCCACCGTTCTATTATAAGCAGTACTGACACACACGCATGCTCACGCATACACACACATAAATATACATACCAACACACACACGCAAACACACACGCACATGCACACACACGTACGTACATACTAACATAAACACGCATACACTGACTTGAATAAATCAGTGCAAACAGGTACACGGCTCTTTGAATCGGCCCATGCGTGGACAAAAGCCTTTCAGTCTCGAGCATAATGGCTTGTTATGATAAAGCCATATTGACTGCGTTATTCACTTAAACAGGACTGTTAGTTAAATTTCTGAGCATTACACCACGTTGCATACACACACACACGCACTGACACACACACAAGACACACATAACTACAGATAGACACGCATGCAAACACACACACACACCTCCCCCCATAGACAAAACACCCAGTCAAACCAGTGCTGGTAACCCCGGAGCGATCACATGCTTGACTGGTTCTGAAAGACCTCCACCTCCATTCAGGTATGCTATGAATAGACTTGTTCTGAAAAGAAAAAATTCAAAGGGCCTACAATTATTCACATTTTTCATTTCTGACTAGCTTGCCTTTGAAACCTGAATCAAATTTTTTTCAGTCAGATCGGTACGCACCACACCTGACACGATATTCATAAAATTTTTTTATCTGACATGATATTCAAGAAGGAATTTTTAATTTTTTTCAATTATGTGTACACCCGTTTGATTTTTCCATTAAATGTAAATGACTAACACCCGCACACACAGTCAATCCCCCCCCCCCCCATTAGCTACTTGCACAGAGAGAGAGAGAGAGACCCGCTCTGTCAACACATAGATTGGTGTTTATGACAAGATTCCACTCATGTGAAACTTATACCGTAAGCCTGAGTCTAATCTAACAGCTGATGTCAATAGCAGGGGACACATTCCATTCCTTTTTAATTCAGGCCTTTTCATGAATACAGCCGATTAAATTGCTAGAAAATGACAAAGATCAACAGGGGGACATCATGATTTGATTTTTGTACAAGTCTTAATGTACTCCTGTCTGGTTTCTGAGGAAAATCAAACGGTGGTCTGTCTGTTTGTCTGTTTGTCTCTCTCTCTCTCTCACACGCACACGCGCACACCCACACACACACACACGCTAACACACACACACGTTAACACATAAACAAACACACACACACACACATAAAACACCATACATAACACCCGACGCAAAAACACAAGGTTTGTACACCGACTCACGCCAGTGCAATATTATTGTAAGATTTTACTTCCGGGGTGTATACTGTTTATACATGTCTGACGCGAGAGCCCGTGAGAGGATAATTACTCTTATTCAGTTTCACGCCCTGTTTGGTTAGACGGTGTAGGCATACACACGAGGCATGTTAGCGAAGTGTACTGTACAAGAATCACATGACTCTGACACACCTGACTTTGAGGAGGTAAAAACCAGGGATTATTTTTGCAAAAGACTAAGATTCTCAGGAGCCTCTTTTTTGTAGGTTTAGATTCTTAAGATTTTATCTTAGATTCTCATGAGCACTGCTTTTCAGGATTTCAGTCAACAGCCAAACATAAATACATAAATAACCTAAGTTTCTTTGGGACTGCGAAGTGGCCGAGAGGATAGATCGCTGGTTTAGTGAGGCTTAGTAATTGATCAAACTAACTTCACTGTGCCGGGTTCGTTTCCCGATTGCGTCCAGTTGACACTCTGCACTACAGGGCTTTCACAGGAAAAGGTGAATGCGCTACCTGCCAGGGTTAACCCCCTCCATAGGGGGTTAATAGCGCAGCTTAACCCGGGTTACATCAAGTCCTGTGAAAGCAGGTGCAAGGTCACTAAGCAGCCCTTTTATCAAAAAAAAAAAAATAATAATAATAATAATAATTTTTTTCTCATAGATTTATTTTTAGAAAAAGAGATATATATTTTTTATTTATTTATTTTTTAATTTTTCTTGGTTTTATTATTACACACACACACACACACACACACTAGCCTCACACCAGTCAGAGTGGTAAAAATGATTCTTAAAATCTGTGGGTGTGCATATAAGTCTATGGGAGACAACTCCTGTTTAGTGGTTGACTGTGGTTGACTTTTTCAGTGATTATGTCCCATGTGCAGAAAATGTGTTTACTGTGTCAGCGGTAATTTTTTTTTCATTTATTATTTTGTCGGACAAATAAAAATGACGGACAATGTTCAAAGCTCATCAGGCTCATCAAGCTTAAGAAGCGTGTTTCACACAACAGATTTGCCTATATCCAATACTAACAATGTCTATGAATCAATAGAAAACTCTTTTTCTGTCATACAAGATAATCTTCTTACAGGCAGTGTGAAGATTCAGATTGTTGCTAAAATAGAATTTACTAGAGTAGACGGTGAAGTGATTGTATCGTACATATCAACAAGACAACACACAGTTAACACAAGAAGAGAATTAGAGAACGTCTTTAAAAACAGACTATTACCTGACTTCCTCCAAGCAATTGACAGTGCAAAAATGAAGGGGTCTGGTTGGCATGAAGGTCATGTACATGAACTACAACTAAAGCAGTCAAGGTATCATCCTATATTAGGTAAAGCATGGATACCACTGCCAACAGAGGTTGCAAACAAAAAGGCTGTTGTTAATATACAGAACAAAGACAACTATTGTTTTATGTGGTGTGTGCTTGCTAAACTACACTTTATAAAATCAAAACCTGATCGCGTATCTAACTACACCAAATTTGTAAATGAACTCAACTTCAGTGGCATTGAGTTCCCTGTTAAAATAGAGGACATAGACTTGTTTGGAAAACTAAATCCCGGTATATCTGTAAATGTGTATGTATGGGATAATGACTCTGTTGACAAGTTACAACCCATTAGAGTATCACCACTTGCTCCAACCTACGGACAGTCAGAAGATAAACATGTTGACATGTTATTAATCGGTCCTACCGGTGATGACAATAACTTTCACTACACAATTATCAGAAATATGTCACGTCTAATTCATGGGCATACAACAAAACACAATGGTAAACAAGAAGTTTGTAAAAAATGTTTACAAAGATTCTCCTCTATTGCAGTAGCGCACAAACATGTTTTACACTGTAGGTCGGCTGATGACATACAAACTGTACTTAAGTATCCAGATCCTGGTAGTCAAGTTTATTTTAAGAACTATGGGAATCAACAAAAGCTGCCGTTTGTAGTGTATGCTGATTTTGAATCACTAGTTGTTCCATATGAAGGTCCTGTTCCAGAGTCATTACCAAAGACTATAAAACTAAGTGACCAAGTGGGTGTTCTTTCGGATATATTCTTGTTAGGTCTGACGGTCAGCATTCAGAACCTGTTATCTACAGGGGTGAAAATGCAGCATGTTTGTTTTTAACAGAAATGAGACCTCTGTATAGTCAGGTAGTACAGTATCTCTCAACATGTCAGATGCCTTTGGTGATGACAGAAGAAGACAAACTGAAATTTGATACAGCTGAGACGTGTTGGATTTGTGAACAGCCCCTCCAGGGTGATAAAGTTCGTGACCATGATCACATAACTGGACGTTACAGAGGTGCTGCACATAACAATTGTAACTTGTTATTAAAAACAGATCCTAAGACATATAAGTTACCAATCTTTTTCCACAATCTCAAAGGATATGATTCACACATTATCATGCAGGCTGTAGATGAGTCTTACAAAAACATAAGTTGTATTGCACAGACAACTGAAAGTACTTGACTTTTAGATTAGATAAATTAGCATTTTATGACTCCATGCAACATTTGTCTTTAGGTTTTGCTAGTCTTGCAGAAGGACTGACTGAGTATCCAATAACGAGTAAATATTTTGAACCAGACTTGATTAAGAAAGGTGTGTATCCATATGAGTACATTGATCACTGGGTTGTGTTTGAGGAAACAAGACTGCCGCCAAAAGAGAAATTTTATTCCACACTTAATGGTAAAGGTATTTCTGACTCTGATTACCAGCACGCACATGATGCGTGGGGGAAGTTAGGGTGTCAGACTATTGGTGAGTACCATGACCAGTACTTGAAAGCTGACGTTTGCTTGCTAGCAGACGTATTTGAAAGTTACCGTGAAAAGGGTTTGTTACACTACAAGCTTGACCCTGCCTGTTACATAACTAGTCCTGGCATGACATGGGATGCATTTTTGAAATCCAGTAAGATATCTATAGACCTATTGTCTGATCGTACGATGGGTGAAATGGTGGAACGTGGATTGAGGGGAGGGATAAGTATTGCAGCGAACAATTATGCCAGAGCCAACAACAAATATCTGGACGACCCGGACTTTGACCCCTCAAGGTCAAGGTCATTCATTACGTACTTGGACGCTAATAACACGATGTGTGAGTTATTGCCCTTGAAAAACTTTTGTATGATTTGTCACAGTATGACATAACAGAGTCAGGGTTAACAAACTATATTATGACTCTTGACCAAAACGATCCGAAGGGTTGGATCTTTGAAGTAGACCTGGAGTATCCACACCATCTACACGATTACCATAATGATTATCCATTAGCTGTTGAGAAAATGAGTATGACAGGAAAAAAAGAAGACACTAAACTTGTACCGAATTTGAATGACAAATTCAATTACGTTTGCCACTATCGCTTGTTACAGTTTTACATCAGACACGGGTTAGTACTAAAGAAAGTTCACAGAGGAATTCAATTTGATCAGAGTGCTTTCATGAAAGATTATATAATGAAGAACACAACATTGCGTGCCAGAGACGGCAACACTGCATTTGACAAAGACTTCTTTAAGCTTATGAACAATGCCTGTTTTGGTAAGACTATGGAAAATCCTCATCACCGCAAAGATGTGAGACTGGTCACAACTGAATCGGGTGCTATTAAGCTTACAGGTAAGCCACAGTACACAGGGTACAAAGAGTTTCATTCATCATTGTATGCAGTGTCACTCAAAAAAAAGATTGTTAAACTGGACAAGCCAGTATTCATTGGTATGGCAATTCTTGAGTTGTCAAAACTGTTGATGCTTAAATTTTATTATGATTACTTCAAACCAAAATATCCTGAGTGTCGTCTGCTATACACTGACACTGACTCTATGATCATTGATGTGTGTACTAAAGACTTTTATGAAGACATGAAAACAGAAATACACATGTATGACACGTCTGACTACCCTAAGGATCATCCACTGTTTAGCACACAAAACAAGAAAGTGCCTGGGAAATTTAAAGATGAACTAAATGGTGTGCCAATAGTTGAGTATGTTGGTCTGAGATCAAAAATGTATTCTATACTGCACCAAAAGGGAAGTCGGTCAAAAGCCAAAGGAATAAAAAAAAAAAACGGCAATAAAAAATAAAGACATCCGTCATGAACATTATAAGCAAGTATTAGATGGCGCATTAATGCCTGATTATCCAAACAAGTCACTGAGATCAAACAAACATAATCTTGAAATAATCCAAACACATAAGAAGTCACTTGCAGTTGGAGACACAAAACGAGTGTTTCATAGTAAGGAAAAGGCTTATGCACCTGGACATTACAGGCTTAAGTTATCTGAAGACATAGCCGATGAACTGGTTGATGAATTAATTGATGAGTTAGTTACTGAAATGAGTAACGGTGTCTGGGGGAATAATCTGTAATTCTTCTCTGACAAATGCCCTCTGTGGCGCAGGGTCATACAGGTAATATATTGTTGCGTCAGGACCGGGGACTATTTTTTTATATTGTGTACAGACGTTGACCAGATGGGGTCTGTTGCCCTGCGCTTTACGTCGTTCTCAGCCTCCCCTGGCTGATATAAATATCTCACCTGTTTAGTAAATAAACTTGTGTCTGGTGCTGGGGTTGGTCCTGTTTTTGGCTCTGTAATTGTTTTCAATTTAATAGCATCAACAGGCTTTGGGCGCAAGCCTTGTCCTTCATTATTCATTGCTTTTATCACATGTGGTAATCTCTTTACCCACTCTGTGTTCCGGGTGTCATGCATGAGTTCCTTTGAATACTGGTAACTGAAAAGTCTCTCTGATAATTGTTTGTTAAAGTTCTCTACAATTGCCTGTGATCTGTGCACGCCTGGAATGCCGCGTCTGACTATTACGCCATGCTTCGCAAATAACTGATTAACAGCACCTTTGAATTATGATCCGTCATCGACCAGCACAAGTCTGGGGTATCTTAAAGGGCCTCGACTATATATCTTTGATAACGCTGTAGCAACTGTTGTAGCTGTTTTGTCAGATATGGGTTCAGCGTCCTTGTACCTTGAAACTATGTCTACGACAGTCAGTGTGTATTTGTATCATTTCTTTCTTATTGTATCATGTGGTAGAAACAGGAGGTCCATTTGATGTGTGTCATTTGGGGTAGTGTTTTCAAAATGGGGTCTTGTTATCTTTCTTGGAGCAGGAAGATATATCTGCCAAATTGCTTGTCTCTGTAACAATTGTTTGACTTGATTGAGTGTTATATCTCCGCCCACAGCGGCATGTAATTTCTGAATAGCTGTTGCTCCTTTCCAATAGCCTGATGGAGAGTAATATATTTTTGATAGTTTATTTTCGGCTGCCATTTTTTCTAGCAATATAAAGACCAGTAAAAAATACAAATGTCATTCCCACTAGAACAAAGATTATCTCCCCGTTTCTTTGTTGTGTACTCGGTTGATAGTAGTCACAAAGTTTAGGTTTCGGGATAGACATGTCTTCACCTGTGACACGATAGTATTCACGGATTGCTTCGTCTGTATTTGAAAACGTATGCTGTGCGTGGCCTTCTAGCCTCAGTTTTTCATTGATGAAATCAAGTTTCTCAATTCTATTCTTTTCATATTCTTGTTGCGCTTGAGCGAGTTTCTCAGACGCTTCATTGTGACGCTTCATTTCTTCTGCAGATTCCTCTCTGCCTACTTTTGAAAAGAGATAATTTGAGCCACTAAATGCCAGGGCGTTGACCATCGCGCCTCCAATTATTACTGCTAAAGTCGCCATATTTATTTTATTTACATAGAAACATTTTCGGGAATAATTCCCTGCTTGACAAGAAAATCTTTTGTCGCAATCGATGCTGTAACAACTACAATTAGCTTAGCGCTGTCTTCAAAGTCTAATCTACTCAAGTCTGCTGATTTCATTTTGAGTAGATTTTTTCCTAGCATAGAATACGCTACTGCTAGTCCGCTGATTACGGCAGAATGATACACAAGGTTCATTATGTTCTTTGTGTCGATCATTTTCTAAGGCAATAAAAATTAAAATAATATTTTTATTTACTGCATATAAAATGGGTCAACGGCTTTGGGTGTTACTGGTAATGTGGCGACTTCTGGTTTTGTTTTTGGAGTGTCTGATTTTTTGGTCACTGTACGAGTCTGTGGTTTGTATTTTTTGTATAATTGATACCCTACGTAACCAAATCCGACAACAAATCCGGCAATTATATATTTTGTTGATTGAGGTTCGGGGTCAGGGTTAGGGTCAGGGTTAGACTTAGTTGTTTGTCTCTCACTTTGTTGTGGGTGTGATAGTAGTGACACTGGTCCTGACGGTCCTGACACCTGGTTAGTTACATGAGTCTTTTCTGTTTGTGTTTGAAGCTGTCATTTTTTTCTGCTTGTTCCATTCGGCTAATATTTTCCTGCCTCAACGCAGCCTGGACTTTTAACCTTAGTCACAGTTTGAGCCTGTGTCAAAACAGGGTCAAGGTTCGGTTGTGGAGTCGTCTGGGTTTCGTCCATTTTCTTCTGCAGTAAAATTTAATTTTGAAAAATCAATATGACTCCCAGTAACAAGTAAGGTTACCACAGGTGCAAGGTAATTTCCAAACTTGTAAAACATGAGGCATGCTAATTTACCAATTGAACTTGAAACAATAGGATTGCTTTCAAGGTCGTGTGATAGGCTGTCACTATCCACAGGTAGAAAGTGACTCACTGCTTTTGTGTATAGGCATACAAGAGATCGGCTTAAATCACGAGTCATTAGTGAAGCGATGTGGTTTTCATATTTCGAATGAAGCTTGATTAGCTCGTCAGCCGTAAGAGATTCTACGTCTTCTGTCATGTATTGTTTTCCGAGATAAGTCTTTGACTTGCCTGAGACAATTACAGAAAGAAGGCGCTGTTTTTTCGAGTCTAAGTCTTTGTTTTCTGCATCATTGATATCATTCAATAAAAGGAGTTCATCAGGGTTCATTTATAATGTAATTAAAAAATAATAACGTTAACTCTGCTGGCTCACCTTGTGTAATACCACTTTATTAACTGTAACACTGTTAATATGAACATTTAGTTTACGTAGTTGTTTAAATATGCTATAACAAAGTTCCCCTAACCAACCATAGTTGGTATCATTAACTTTAAAAGTAGGTGTCTTTAAATCAACTGTCATGCACTCCACATCTGGATGCTCATCAACATAATCCAAAGTCACATTATATGTTGCATATATTTCCGATGGTGCTGAAAGACTTATGTAAGTCTGTTTGGGTGATGATATTAAGTCAGTAAAGTGCATAACATCTTTGAAACAGTGTGTGAGATCAATCACTTGTATGATTTGTCCGTCTGTCATTTTTATTGGACAAACAAATGTATAAATTAATTTACTAACCCATACCCTGTGGGCTGATCTGTCTTTAAAATGAGCTTTAGATGCTTAGTTGATTTCAGTTTATTTTTTTACATCATCACGTTCATGCTTATTTGGGATGACGTCATTCTCTCCGAGACAGTCTTCAAAGCTGTCACGATCCTTACAGTAAAACAAACAGATAAACTTTAACTGTTCTATAAAATCTTTCAGTACAGCATTATATTTCTGAGTGAGAATCCATACACTGACGTTTGCATGTCTACCACTGAAGGCAAGTTCTGCTAATGTGTTTCTCTTCTTGACAATGTCTTTCTCTGCTGAGCAGTCATCAACAATAAACAATGTTGACTGTCCTTCAAATTGCTTGTAAAAATATTGTAGGTAGTCATTCAGTTTTTTCTCAGGGTCGACTAAGTAAATGTTGTTGTCAGTCCAAATGAATAAATGGTTGTGATAAGCTTTGTTGTGTTTAATAGTAGGACAAAATATTACAATGTTTTCAAAGTGGTGTATGTATCTTGTTTGTAATAGGTTGAGAACAAATTCAGTTTTCCCACACCCTGTGGCACCACAAAACAATCCACAGTGTGGGTCAAGGGTCATCAAGCTCCGGTTCATTTTAATACACAATATAATTTTAATATATGTGTCAACTCAGTCTGCTTTCTGCAATATTGAGTTGTGCATCATAAATCAAATACAAATATATGTTTATGGCTGCAGCAGTTTCAACCTTCTTTTGTATCTGAATTGTTATTCCATCACTGCCGTTCTCAACAGTTCGACCTGACCCATGAAGATAGTCGTCATCTGTACTACGAAGGTCTAGCCAAAGAGCATACTTATTTGTAAGGTATTGACCAATCCTTACGTCATACAGATGTAAATCTTTGCACGCAATGTTTGCAGGTTTATCTCTAATCCTTCCACTTGATTGTACATTGCTTAACGTCCCGACAGCAACAAGGCTTTCTCAGGACGTGCCTGCACTGCTTGTGAAAAAAAACTAAACAGAAAATTGAATGTATGTCGCCAGCCGGTCAAATACATTAAATAAACCTACAACATGGGGCATAAATAAAGCTAAGACCATTTAGCAACACACATCCAATATCAAGAGCTACAGGCAGTGCAGACAGTAGGGAGAGTTTTAAAAAGGCAAATACAGGTGAATGGACAAAGGGTAGACAGAAACACATGCCCCAGAATAGAGAGAAAAACCCACCCTGTGGGGCTGACCAGGGTGACCCTGGGAACTAAAAAATACCTAACCCCACCCAAGTCCCCCAGGGCAGACCCGGGTGGGGGTAATCCTTCCACCTGCAAAAAACTTTGTGATCTCATCGTAGTGTTGATAAGGTAAGAAACCTGAAGCGTACACTTGATTAGGACGGCCTTCGATTGTACAAGACAAATGTGTAATCTTTGGATTGTAGAATTTTTCTGAATCCCTTTTGTATGGACTCGCTGGTTCAACAAACAACACGAGTATACCTTTCAGTGACCTTGCAGGTGTGTTCAAGTTTATGTTCCACATTGGGTCACTCTTGTCTTTATTGATTAAACTATGTCTAATCACTCGGTCATAATAAATTGGAAGTCTTGACTGGTATTGATTTTGAATGAGTCTGGCTAGTTCAGTATGTGTGACAATTTCATATTCCAAAGAAATGTTAGAGATCTTATATGTTGCACTGAGATTGATTGATTGATTTGTACATTGCTTAACATCCCGACAGCAACAAGGCTTTCTCAGGACGTGCCTGCACTGCTTGTGAAAAAAAACTAAACAGAAAATTGAATGTATGTCGCCAGCCGGTCAAATACATTAAATAAACCTACAACATGGGGCATAAATAAAGCTAAGACCATTTAGCAACACACATCCAATATCAAGAGCTACAGGCAGTGCAGACAGTAGGGAGAGTTTTAAAAAGGCAAATACAGGTGAATGGACAAAGGGTAGACAGAAACACATGCCCCAGAATAGAGAGAAAAACCCACCCTGTGGGGCTGACCAGGGTGACCCTGGAAACTAAAAAATACCTAACCCCACCCAAGTCCCCCAGGGCAGACCAGGGTGGGGTGTTGCACTGAGATCAGATGATTTTATAACTTTGGAGTAGTCATTGAAAGTTAGTTCAAAACTCAGACGGTCATTCAGTGCCCCTTGATAATAAGGCAAATGTGCTGTTAGGATTTCAAACTCAAGTGGAATGTAAAATCTGGTTCCATATGTTTCTGCTATAATAACTTCCTTGGCTACCCCAGTAGTTACCTTATCTCCAGCATCGATTCGAAGTTTACCAACATTATCAGACTGTATGCCTTGATAAATACGGTCTTCTCGTTCTTCTCTTGTGAGCCACAAATCTTTGTAACAGTAAAATACATCGGAATCATCAAGACTAAACACTTCCTGTCCTTCAAGTTTTACTTTAATAGTTCTAACAATTGCTCTGCCAAGATTGTCAACCAGTGTTCTGTTTGCATCTGCGTCTGATGATAGTTCAATATTAAATGCTAGGCGTGCAGTGCCAGGAACAATAACGTCACTGGGACCTAGATTTGGAAACTTGACTGTAAGAGTTTGGTTCTGGTCTATGGTGCTTGGATTGTTTGTGATGACGACTGATTGTCTAATGCCCTTAACACCAAGAGGCTCACGTAGTTTTCTGTATGGGTCTAACTTTGATCCGTAAGACTGTGTCATTTTTATTATGCACAATAAAAAATATTAAATTAATAAAACAATGGCAGCGGGAGGATTTAATCATGAAGATTTTGAAATGGATGTCATGGATGCCTCAGATACCAGTATCACAGATATGACTGGAATGGTAACTAGTAGTAGTATGTATCATGAACTGTTAAAAGACAAAGTAAACTCATTTTATGACAGTGTTGGAGCGCGCCCAGATGTAATAGATCCTAATCAGTTTGAATATGATAAAGGACACTTATTTGTAAATACAGACAGAGGGAAAATAAATCTAACGGATAAAAACAATCCTAAGTTTAGAGCTTTAAGTACAATTAAAGGTGAAGTCGGTGGTAACTCTGGGTTGGCAAGGTACCCTGGAATTGGAGGGTCTCCTGTCACGCCAAGACTGGCTAGTGTTCTTCACGACACGCAAACAAAGTTGCCAACAGGGCAACAAATTGAAATGGCACCAGTAACAAGCCTACCAGAAATAGCAAACACAGTGATACAAGAAACCTCATTTACTGAAGGACAAATAAATGACGCTATGAAAACAATAGATGACCCACCTTTGTAAATGCGGGAGATTATAGGGTTGGATAAATCATTACAGACGATAAGAGGTGAGATGGTGAATAATGTTGCCAAACTGGGTGAGCTTGATAAACACATAGAACGTGAAAAAGAGAAACTGGCTACCGCAGACAATGGAAATCTTGACACAGAAATGAAAGAAAGAATACAACACGGATTAAATGATTTGCAGATAAGAAAGATCAGGAAGGTTGGAAACAATTAATATTGGAAGACAAAAACTTAAAACACAGGTCAACAGAATTAGGGAAACTATTCAGAAAATACTTCATGAAGACACTACTCTGGCTGAGAGATTGAAAACACTTTTCAGAGAACAGGGTATCACAATTGCTAGTTTAATTACTGCTCTTGGATTTATTATTAGTACTGTTGTGTTAGCTGTCTCCGGTGGTGCTGGAGGTGGTGGGGGTGCAACCCCGGCACCTCCAGGTCCCCCGGCTCCAACAGACCCAAAAGATTTACAGTCATGGGTAAAGAATCAGTTGTCTCATATTTCAGATCTACTTAAGAAATTGGCTCTGAAAGCAATGGACGCTTTGCCAGGCATAATAGGCACAGTTGTCAGTTGGCTTATTACTACAGCAGCAAAGGTAGTTGGGTTTATGGCAGAACATGTGTGGGTCTTTTTGGTTACAGTAGGAGGGTTGATGGTGGGTTATTTAATGAAACAGGTAAAGAAGTAATATACCTAATCCAGTGAGACCTATTACCAATGCAGTTCTCTCTGACTCATGTGTGTCCGGGGTTGACTGTACTGGTTGTATGGGTGCCGGTGTTGGGGCCGGGGCCGGGGGTGTTACCGTCTGTAATGGTTTTAATGACTAAACATGTGTGGCTGTTGCACCCAAGTTTACAGATTGAGTCCTAATTTTTGATCACGACCTGCAACAATGATTTCATTATTATAATTTGTGATTGTCCCCATTTGGAGTTGAAGGTCAGATGGTAACATGTATAACCCGATGCCAACTACAAAGTCAACTTTTGATCTCGCATATCTGAGAACGTCTTGGTAACGCTGTATGCTTGATGGGAGATCAACCACTGAATTAATTGAATCTTCAAGATTTGCAAGAAATTGTTTTTGTGCTTCAAATTTACCACTTCCATTCAAAATATTTGATTTTGTTAATGATTGTGCTCCTAGTAAACACCAGACATATGTTCTGATTGACTCATTGACGCGCTCGACTCCCGCTTGAGTAAACCCGTCACTCTTGTCTAAAATAAATGTGGTCCACGCATTAGACTGTGTTTGCTCAATGGAACCTATCCAAACTTGTGATTTTGATGAGAATGAAGTGTAACCAGGGTAATAATCTTGAGGGTATTGTCTGTGACTCAAAGCGTAATACAATGTACCCATACCATTGTGATCATCAAGTTTTTGTGTGAAGTCAAAATTAGGGCTTATGTTAAATTCATTACATATGCGTTCAAATGCTTTCATATCCATGGGGTTGTTATACCTGTTAAAACTGGATTCAGTGGGTAGAGGTGTATGCAGTTCTGACAGTATACGTCTAAGCTGGTAATAAACATGAAAACGATACACAGACCTAATCAGTTTGTTTGAGTGATTCAAGTGGTCTGTAAATGAAACACCACAGCCTGTAGTTGAACATAGTATTGCAAAGTTGAGTTGGTTTTGAAACATCTGTAGTGGACTTGAGGACCACTTTCTTGCAGTAGCATCATCTGTTATTGGAGGGTTTAGGTAATGATCAAAGGGGTTGGGTACTTTCACTTGAAATAAATCTTGTTTGCTTACAGCTATATCAAGCTGGTTTAATTGAATTATTTTCTGTTCATAAGTAGGTGCAACATTATATTTGGCATTCACATTAAATTGAAATGCATTTGTAGTAACGCTTGTTGGTGATTTAAATTCCATCCTTCTTTTTTATGAGATAATAAAAATGTTTATTACCTTAATCTTGATACTAGCAAACCAGTGTGGTTAACTAATGGGATTGATAATCGTGATGGTAGCAAGGCTGTAGCTATCCATGAAATGTTTTATAGTGTAAAATGGTTTAATGTAACAGATGATATAAATTATTATGTATCTGTTAGTAATGAATCCTCTCCTATTGAGAACCATAAAATAACATCTGGGTATTATGACTTTTGTACATTAGCTAACTGGTTTCAAAGTAAAATAAAAATTAAAGCAACTTTAAATCCAGCTAACTTACTTGTTACATTAGAATTTTCTTCTGAGCATAGGATAACATTTTCAGATGATCTTCTATTATTATTTGGTTTAATAAATGAAACTGAAGCTAAAACAAAGCTTTGGAAAATAGAGATGATTGATGGAAAATTAACTGGAAAATATCCTGTTCATTTGTCAGTACATACAGTACTAAATGTTTATTTGAAGAACTGAACACAACTGAGAATATTCACAATGGAAAGCCTTCAACTTTTTTGAGATGCTTACCAACTGGAACTGCACCCTATTGTGAAAGTGTGGTTGCTAGATTTCCTAATTTGCAGTTTAAAAAATTAGGTTCTAGTTTCTTTGAGTCACTGATTATATCTGTAACTAATCAGGATAACAAACCAGTTGTTATGCATGATTTTAGTGTTGTGTTGAAAATTAAATAATTTTATTTTTGTTTATAAAAATGAGTGGCCTTGGTCCAAAGCCGAGAATCATACCAGTTGCATGTCCAGTAACAGAGTTGAAAGATTTGGCAGACGTACAGGATTTTGAGAAGGAGGGAGAAATTGGAGAAATATATGGTTTTGAACTTGATTCAACTGGTATGTACAAGCGGAAAGTAATTGTTGACATGAAAGACGGTGAAAAACTGATTCCTATACTTGGTCAGCTGCGTGATGTTACTGTACCAGTTGCACCTAATCTTGTAAATAATGTGCCCTACAACTTAATACATGTGGGTAATAAGTGGGTTGTTTCACCTGTGCCGGCACCAGCACCCGTAATTGACTGGGACATAAAGATTGAATTTATTAGTCCTTATGTATACACTGATGACGAAGGCGCCTTAGTGTTTAGGAAGGTTGTTAATTCTGGGCCGCTGATTGCAAGTCTTGTTCCAAGCTTTGCCCCAGACAACAATAGCAGAGATAAACTGAAAGTTGAAAATTATGAGAAACGACGGTATCTTCTTACAACTAGAAAGGGAAGATCAGATACTTCTGTTGTGTTTATGCCAGCAAGCTTAGTCGTGGCTAGAGAAGCGACAATAGTATTTGAAATTATCTTGCGATCTATAGCTTCTGTGAAAGAGGCAAATATTGCACAGGGAATAAAACTTACATCGGATGAAACAGTATCAGAATCAACAAAGGTCTTTATTGCTATTACAAAAAGTGCTGATGTTATTAATGTTTCGAGCAGTGTTCCGGCTGTCAAGGTGGTTGTCGACAAAACAACTTTTGTTCGTCTAAGTTACATAAACCTTGAACACATTGATCTTGTTTCATTTTATTATACCAGCAAATTGTATACTTTTGACGAGTTGCAAAATGTAATTGCTGATTAAATAAAAAAATATTTGTCAATAAAAAAATATGGTAAACTTTTATCCACAACTACCGACGACGCTTGCGCCTGAGACTGTGTCGTCGTTTGCGCTTGATCCGCATATGCCAATTGCATCAGATAAAACATTACCGGCAGACGCATTCAGATTAAATAATATTACAGAAGCAATTAAATATTTGGAAAGTGAAGAAGCGAGGTACTCCAGATGCAAAAGGAGGTATCAGACCATTTTCAATTCTGTACAAAATACATCTATGGCTGTTGGCGCTTTTTCAGCTGGTTGTTCTGTAGGGGGTATTGTATTGATTTCAACTGGAATTGCAAGTTTGGTTGGAATCGGACTAGAAGGAGCTAGCATTGCCACAGGACTGGCTTGCTTTGGTTTGGATGCCATAAACAAGAGGTTTCACACAAAGTTAGAAAAACATGAAGCATTGAGTACGCTGGCAAGTGCAAAACTGAGTAGTCTTAAACTTATTATAAGTAAAGCGTTGCAGGACAATTTTATTAGTGACGAAGAATTTAAGCGAGTCCAGGATGATTTAAATAACTACAAACAAATGAAATCAGAAATACAAAATAAAATGCGTAGTCAGTCTCCCGTGAATGTTGAAGAACTGAAGGCTAGTTTTTTAGCAGAGTCAAAAAGGATAGGGGTACAGGAAACCACAGAAAAGCTACACAATCTTTTAAACAAATAAAAATCAGATTTGGTAATCGTTTAATAATGTCATACCCTTCACAGAGAGATGTCATGCCACTTACACAGTTTAGGCCTGATTATTTAACCCCATCTGCACCACCGCCAGAGTACTACTGAGAAAAAAATGTTTTTTTATTGTCCTTGTATCTTGACAAATCTGACCGAGTAAGTTGTGACTTAAGTCAAGTTGTTGTAAGAACTTATAAGAACTTACAGTAAGAAATTAATAAGTTCTTATGGTAAGTAATTAATAAGTTCTTATGATAACTAACTTAAAGGTTACCTCTGCAGGTTCCTAAAAGTTAGTTGTAACTTATTAGTAACATATAAAGTTCCACTGAAATCACTTAGACAGGTAAATGATTAGGTGTTCACAGAGACAATAGTTATAGAGATAGATACTAAGAGATTTAAAAGATAATTAGATCAATAAGGCCGCATCGGTCATGGTCATCAGTTTTTAAAAATCAAAAGGTTGATTGGGTAATAACGGGGGCGTAATGGGGTCAAAAATTTTAATATTAAAAATGGCGTAATTTAATGACCGATGCGTCATTATTGAATTCATTGCCTTTTAAATCTCTTAGTATCTATCTCTGTCTTACTTTGTCTGTACCGGGCCCTTGTTCGGTCCAAACTGGATTTACGGCTCTGTGGTGTATGGCTCAGCTTCCAAGTCTGTGCTACAGCGTCTGAACACAATTCACCATCAGGGTCTGCGGATATGTCTTGGGGCCTTCAGGACGTCTCCAGTTCCTAGTCTGTATGCCGAGGCAGGGGAGCCTTCTCTCAAGCTCCGCCGCATCCGCCTCATGCTCAGCTACGTTCTGAAACTGAAGGCCCATCCAGACAATCCTGCCTATGATTGTGTTTTTAAACCAGCATTTGCAGAGATTTACGATACCCATCCGGGAGCTGTCCATCCACTTTCTTTCCGTGTCCGACCTCATCTGCAGGCGGCCGGATTGGACCTGGACAGAGTTTCGGAATCCCTGCAACACATCACTCCATCTTGGCTCTTACCAGTTCCTGACATCTTGCTGGACTTGACTGCCCACAAGAAAGACTCTACTCCACCAGCCATATACCAACAGAGCCTCAATGAACTGCTTTCAATTTTTCCTGGCTATTGTCGCATCTATACCGATGGGTCAAAGTCTGAGGATGGGAGAGTGGCTGCGGCCGCAGTGTCCTCTCGCCATCCTAGACGCCCATTTAAGCACCGCCTCCCAGACCACTCATCTGTATTTAGTGCAGAACTGCAGGCGGTTCTGCTGGCACTCATGCATGCTTATCGATCTAGAGAAAGGAACTTCCTGATTCTGTCTGACTCTCTTTCTGCCCTGCAGGCCCTTCAGGGCACGGGAAATTACCACCCACTGCTGGTGCAGATCAGAGAGCTCCACGCGGACTTGATGAAGGAATATTATGATATCATTTTTATTTGGGTGCCAGGGCATGTGGGCATCGAAGGCAACAGGATTGCAGATTCTGCTGCCAACGATGCCCGCAATGACCCTGTCCCTGACACACAGACTGTTCATAGTGATTTTAGACATGTGGCTAGTGCGTACATAGCCCGTGAGTGGCAGTCCGAGTGGGACAAAGAGGAAGCTAACAAGCTGCATGAAGCCCTTCCTAAGTTGTCCGACGGTCTACCTTATCGCTGCGGCAGCCGCCGTGAGGAGACGGTCCTGGCTCGGCTCCACATCGGCCACACGTATGTTATGCACTCTTATTTACTTAAACAGGAGCAGCGTCCATGGTGTTATGCCTGCGACGAGCAGTACTCTGTTCAACACTTTTTGTTGTCTTGTGCTGATCTAATCGACACAAGGTATAAACATTTCACGGCAGACTCCTTGAAGGTTTTGTTCCGGGATGTGCCCCCGGACAAGATCTTCAGTTTTCTGAGAGAGTGCCATATTTTTAATAAGATTTGAGCGTTTATAGATTATGATGTTTCTATTATTTTGACCTTTTTGAGAGTCTTTCGACGTTTTCTTTAAAGACCTGTGCGACATTTTAGCCTGACATATTTTTAAGGTATATTTACATCATGTCTTAAGACCTTTCTTTTAGTCTGGCTGACCAGATTTTTACCCTTCCCGCCGTGAGATGGCCTTAGTTGCCTGCTCGGCGTTAAACTCAAATAACTAACTATTTTTAGTGCTGAATGTGTCATTACAAGCCATTACTTAGCATGCACACTGGATCCAGAGTGATCTCTTAAGTGGAAGACTACATAATACAGAAAAGTTACATAGTAGGCAACGCATTACTCAGTTTAGTACAGAAATGCAACCATACATCTTTAAATGAAGAAATCTCTGACTATATATGTGTATTGTGCATGTGTATTAAACCCCTTGTCCATGCAGGCATTGGTAGTGTTTCCAGTTGCAGCATCTGTATGTTCAAAGGCTTTTTCTGAGACGTGGCTTTGGTGTGCATAAAAAAGTGTTAGGTGGCAGGATTCACATAATTTGGAACCAAATCAGCTGAAAATTTTGCATCAAGATAATTTCAAACTTTTTAATCTCTTCATATGAAACTGAAGTGATGCACAGTTGGAGCAATACACGTGTGTTTGGCGAAAAAATGCCACGTGGTTGCAGACTTGTTCATATTGGCATGTACAATGTGGCGAACATGGAGATTCGCAGGCAACATTTTTTATTTTGATAGAAATTACAATAAACTTATTGTCTGTTCTTCTGCATGTGCAGTTTAGATCAAATTTGATAGAGACAGTGTGTGACTAGGAGAATTTCAAATTAGATTTCAGAAACTTCTTGTGTAGTAGGAGTGAATGGAGAATTATTACTGTCTTTGAAAAACTTGAAAGTTTAATTTGAAGTTGAAAACATAAGAAATTTTGGTATATTTTTCAAGTTTGTGAGTATATTCAAGTGCAACAAATCTCATGTTCACCGATTTCAGTAAGTTTTCCCTGCCAGTACTGTGAATTGCGCCAGATGAAGTTATAGGCAAAATGTGACGACATACTTTTGCTAATTACTTTGCAGCTCCAAAGGTCAAACTCATGGAATTAGGACAACCCCGCTGGATGGTATGTTTACAGTTTTGCTCGGGTGAGAATGGGGGTGTTTTAAGGAAATTTTCAGAATGAGAGAAGAAAAAGAAAAAACCCACAGAAATAAAATGAAAGTCATACATGCTCAAGTTTCCTTCGTTTCACTGGTCTTTCAGGAGGTTGTTTAATCAAGCTGAAGTGCAGCAGCACATTCACTCGTTCCAAGATCTGAAACAAATTTCACGATGTACTACACACAATGTGCTAGAAACTTTTTTTTAGGGGGAACCTACATTAACTTTTAATTCATCAGATCTGATAATAAAACTTGTATATTTATTTACAAAAATTCTTACATGTTTTGTTTTAATTTCCAACAGAAAGGATCAGGAAACTGGCCCCCAGGAAAGCATGTCAGCCATGTAACTGAGGAGGTATGCAACAGATACAATTTGTTCACATTGTTTTATTTTTTATGATGCTACCGAACCCCCCCCCCCCCCTCACCTAGCAAAAAAGCAAAAAGAAAGTGTATGCTGCAAGAAGTAGTTTCTTTCAGTAACTAAACATAGGAAAACATAATTAGTTCAACAGTGCAGAACTGGTTACTTCTCGTCTTTCTAAACTGGTAATCAATACAAGCCCACCACACCATTTCAGCAATTATGCTATGAGAGAGCCCCATCGTGAGGACTGCAACAGTGTCTTATGAAACATTAATTTTATTACTAGCTCTATTTACATTGTAAAATACGCAATTTTTGGAAAGGTATCACCAGGACAAACCTGATGGTTTAGTCTACAACATACCTGTTTTGAAACCGTCTTTCCATGGGCTCCCCCCTCATGGCTTGTTGCACCAAAGTAAGCTAATCGATGGTCATAGTTCTTTCTTTCAACATTGGAAATGCCAATATCTGGAAGAAACCTGAACCTAGCGAGGGCCTGAGGCACATGGTAGATGAGACCTGTGCCAAAAAGATGAAAAAGAGCTCAAAGTACCATGTACATTGCACACCCAATCATGCAGCAGTTTTACATCCAGCACGCAAATCAGAATTTGTCAGACATTGTATGGTTCCATGTTTTTATTTGTATGTTGTAACAAGATTCCTACAAACAAAATCCAAAGCAAAAAATAATTGTCATATTCTCTCACACTAAAACACTTCTTTGCCTGTGCTATAGTCTTTTACCTACACATTTGCTTATCCACATTATCATACTTACAGTGGATATAAGGTCTTACAGTGGATATAAGGTATCACATCTCCACTGAAAGTGACCTTTTGGAAATCCCTGGCCCACTGGCGAGCTGCTTTCTGAAATTCACTGGGCTCCATGTACCCTTCTTTTCCAGGGAGAGTTTTGAGCGCTGTCCTCAGGGATCCAAATCTATTCCAAATGAGCTGGAGATTACCAACATCCAGGAAGTCTTCCCTGGGCTGACCATCACCAGTTACCACCTCATCATCATCTTCGTCATCTTCAAACTCATAGGACACCCTGTTCCCTTGTCTTCTTGGCAGCACCTGTGATATAATCAAAGTGAACAATCTGTAATTCATATATGAGAGCTGATTAACCCATATCATACTGAGCCCCCACCTGGGTCTGCCCTGGGGGACTTGGGTGGGTTTAACTACTTTTCAGTTCCCATGGTCACCCTGGTCAGCCCCACAGGGTGGGTTTTCCCCTCTTTTTCTGGGGCATGTGTTTCTGTCTACCCTTGGTCCATTCACCTGTATTTTCCTTTTTTAAAGTCTCCCTACTGTCTGCGCTGCTGTAGCTCTTGATATTGGATGTGTGTTGCTAAATGGCCTTAGCTTTATTTAGGCCCCATGTCGTAGGTTTATTTAACATATTGGACCGGCTGGTGACATAATTCAATATTCTGTTTAGTTTTTTTTTTAACAAGCAGTGCAGGCACGTCCCGAGAAAGTCTTGTTGCTGTCGGGACGTTAAGCAATGTATAATCAAGCATATCATACTGAGGCTAAAGCTTCAAATCTGTACACTGCCGTATGCAAGCTACATTATAGTACTTACAGATAAAGATACAGACCAATGGATTTAGTTCAAGGGTGGTGCCAGAACAGCTTGGCGCCTAGAGGTGCCAAGCTATTCTGGCACTACCGTTGAACTATTTTAGTCAAATTTATTTCACACACTGGTGTATTCAGAATGATACGGGTTAAGACATAAGTGGCATGCCATTTTTCACAGATACTGATCAACCCCTTCATACAGAGGCCAGAAATCGTTCAACCAGCCAATACACTCTCATATAATTATACAGATAAAGTCAGAAACTGATGTTCGGATACTAAACAGCTCCAATGGAAACTAATGCTCAAAACTGAAGTCATTACATTTTCCAACTTTGATATAAATGTGGCAGAGTGTAGTTTTTGTACAAATTTTCAAGATTGGCAAAGTGTATTAAAAGAGTATTTCAGAATGGCTTATATTTTTTGGCTCACGTGTGAAGCAAGTAAACAAGTCTCTGTCAACCGGAACTATTCCAAAATCTTTCAAACAGGCTGTTGTTATACCCCGTTGCTAAAAAAAACAGGCGTGGACAGAAATACCCTAAAAAAAACTACAGACCTGTATCCAACCTACCATTCATTTATAAGGTACTGGAGAAAGTTGTCTTACAACAGCTCCTGGAACACTTAGAGATGAATGGTCTGTGTAACGCACGCAGACTTGCCCACAGTCACATGTACAGACTCTCACGCAACAGACGCATACACCGCCACTGACTCAGACGGGCGCATTCATGCGGTAAAACACACGGGTTCCCTTTCTAAAGTGACTTTATACAATATAAATATACCAACAAAAAAAAAACCGCTCACACTATCAAGCTATATACATCACATACACATGACAATATCTTTGCCAGGCTAGTTACACACTGTCTCCAACCTGTTTGATGTTATTGCCTGGTTACGTTGGTCCTTCTCACGTCTAGGCGTGAAAGTCCTTCGTCGTACGCTTCTTCTTGCCGTCCTGTCTCTTTGGCATGGACGTCCTCGTTCTCGTACGGTAGCGCAGTTCTCGCTTTGACTCGGGCGTCTTGGTCCCGGTCAGACTCGCTCTCAGTGAAGAGCTGGAGGGATGACCTCACGTTAGGTCCCACCTGTGACTCGACGTCTCGGCGTCCGTCGTTCCACTCTTTACAAGAACTCTGAATAGACAACAAAAGTCTCAACGTAACACTTGCTAAACACACCACATATTGGATCAATGAGAAACGTCACGTAACCTGGCTGATACAAATAACTCACACGTTCGTTCACACACACACACACACACACGTGCTTCATAAACTGTCTACTTCCGTACCACCCCCATATCTCTGTCACTATCTTGAAACAGACTATAGCCTAACACTCTTGCTATACACTACTCTATACACTGGAAAAGACTATGCTACCTTCATAGCGACTTAGACATACACACCTCACATTCTTTTAGTTATCTCGGTAAACAACTGTATACAAAAACCACTGGTTACTTCACTGAATTCTAAACCAACATAACTAAACCAAACCGGTCAACACTATACAACCACATTACTCTTAGCAACGCATACTGTCTTTAACTAAGCAACTATCAATACTACATATATAGAAACATACCTGAAATCTAGGCTTCAGAGTCTTGGAATGCGGGCTAAGGTATCTCAAACACAACCGTTCCATACGACAAGACAGCCCGTACTACCGATCTAGACCTCTGACAGACACAGCTTCCGCCTAGAACTCACTAAACAGAACTCACCAAACTCCGTGCTAACCATGTCTTACAGATTTCCCGTGGACCCTAATGCCACCCGGACTATCGGCACAAACAAACCGTTAACAAAACCCGTACCGTACTAATCCTAATGTATGAGCACTATGCACGAGCATAGAGCTTCATCACAGTCTGTTGGAAGTGTATCAGTCCGCCTATAGGAAAGGTCACAGCTTGGAGACAGCAGTGCTGAGTGTTCTGAATGACTTGCTTTGTAAAGCAGATGAGAGACTTGTCTCCCTTATAGCCCTGTTGGATCTCAGCACCGCTTTCAATACGCTGGACCATTCCATTCTCATGAAGAGGCTTGAAATCACTTTTGGCCTACGTGAAACGGTTCTCTCTTGGTTTGAATCTTACATTTCCGATCGGTACCAGTTTGTAGGTGTAAAAGACAGTGTCTCTAGACCTTCCATTCTGGAGTTTGAAGTGCCTCAGGGCTCTGTCTTAGGCCCTGTATTGTTTACGTTGTATTCACAACCGCTGTCAGATGCTATTTCCAGCCATCAGTGTTCTTATCATAAGTATGCAGATGACACCAAAATCTCTCAGAGTAGTCCACCTGGGGAATTTCAGTCTGTTGAAACTGGCATCAAGTCTTGTGTTGACGATGTCACGACATGGATGGACAGTAACAAACTTATGTTAAACCCACAAAAAACAGAGTTACTACCTGTTGGCTCAGCATCCCGGCTTCAACAAATTCACACTGAGTCTCTACGCATAGATGACACTGATATTCCATTTCAGTCTTCGGTCAAATATCTTGGTGTCAAGCTTGATAAGACTTTGAGTATGCAGGATCACGTCGGTGAAATCTGTCGTGGTGCTTCATACTCTCTGAGACGCATCGCATCTGTCCGACACAGTCTTTCTGAATCTGCCACTGCAAAGTTAGTGAATGCTTTAGTCACGAGCCGTCTTGACTACTGCAATTCTCTGCTTTTGGGTCTTCCATCTGAGCAGATTAGCCACCTTCAGCGAGTTCAAAATAATGCCGCAAGGCTTGTGAAGCGCAGGCGAAAACGAGACCACATAACCCCTATACTGAAAGACCTTCACTGGCTTCCAATCCATTCCCACATACAGCTTAAGATTGCGACCCTTGCATACCGCCACTTTGATGGCAGTCTTCTGTCATACCTTTCCTCCAGTCTGATCACTTACCAGCTCTCTCGCTCACTCGGGAGAGAAACTTCTCAAAGTTCCAAAGTACCATCTCAAATCTGCCGGTGAACGCTCTTTCAGATGTACTGCTCCTTTAATTTGGAATTCTTACCGACCAAGCTGAAAAATGCCTTCCCCCTTACGCAGTTCAAAACAATGTTAAAAACTCGCCTTTTCTCGCAGACTTTCGTGTGATCTCTACGATTTTCTGTACACCCCCCCCCCCCCTCCCCGCAGACTATGTGTGTGTGCGTGTATGTGTGTGTGTGTGTGTGCGTGTATGTGTGTGTGTGTGTGTCGCTTTCACCTGCGCATTGAGTTATATTATAAATATGAGAAATGCACCATACAAATACCATGTATTATTATTATTATTAAGCAAAAGTGAGTATGTTGTGGGCCAGCGGTCGTCCGTCCATCGTCCGTGGTAAACTTTAACGTTGGCATTTTCTCGGAGACTATTCAAGCCACGGTCTTCAAACTTGGCCCAAGGATACTTTGTGGTAAGACTTTCTAACCATATCAATTTGAGTGACCTCTGACAAAGGTTAAGGTCACAGGGGATCAAGAAATAGGCCAAAACCTGAAGAGTTGCAAGTATTTCACTGGGAGTTTGTTTTCTCAAATATTTTAACTTCTACTAGGCACTCAAACAACTAACCGTTTCTCCAGGCTGCATGGCCCCACGAAGGCGATCCAAAAGGATGTTCTTTGTCCCATTGGTAGGAAGGTCCCTTTTATTGAGCTCTGCTTTCAGCTGGCTGACGGTGAGATTTGCCATGTTTTGAGTCGGCCGAATGCAATGACCCAAGACATTGCTGATGTTGAATTCACTCAATATCTTTTGTAGGTCATCTCCTGGTGAAAACAATATCAAAAGGCTTTTAGTTTACATGTTGATTATTGCAGGTGACCTATCAGTAGGTGTGGCGTTCTAATATTTAATAATAAAATAATTGCAAAAACAATAAATGCAGTGTACATGCCTGCTGGATGAGTCCATTTGTGGATCTTCCCACTGTCATCATCACCAACTTCATCGTAGATGCTGAAGGCAACCTGTATCCTCTTCATCTCTGCCTTCAGTTTTTGTGTGACCTTGACGGACCATCTAATGACCTGGGTCAGAGCAGATGAAGCTTCAGAGTAGTGCCAGCAAGCAGTTATATGAACAGAAGTAAACAGATTCTACCTGCTCAAGAAAGCACTGAAGTTTTCTTTTTCTGCAATGCAGTGCAACATTTGACTTCTGGAAATATTATGATTAGCACAGTGTGATCCTTGGCATTTCATGTGAAGTACAATGCAGCTACTGTGTGTTATCTGAACAAGAAAAAACAAACACCTTACATGTACGTTCATCTCGGGACAGAAAAAAATGAAAGAACTCGTATCACTAATTACCTGGTTCAGAAGTTTTGTGGTGATACGCATCCTGCAACAAACATCAAACGTATGATCAAATGACGATTTTGTGAGCCTTTTGATTTTATAATTTTTCAAATGGACATTGATGCACTTAGAAAACAGACAGAAGAGGTTTTTTTTTTGTTTCTTTTTTTTACAACTATGGATTAACTTTTAATAAGTCATAAATCTTAACACAAGTTGCAAGTTCTGGAACATGTGTGCATGGGTTTGAAGTTGTGAGTAGTATTCAAGACAACACTACAATTTCGTCCCCAAAAAATCCATTTCTGATCTCTTGTGACACTTCACCTTTCTGCATGGTCATGTAAATTAGTATGTATTGGAAGGTCTTACCATCAGGTACATATGTACTTGGTTTCGGTTTGAAAAAATAATTTTGGTTTGAAAAATTGCCTAATTTGACATATTTTCAGGTCTCTTGTTACTTTCCACCTTTCCCAAATTAGTATGCATAGAAAGGTCTTACCGTCAAATATCTTTTAACCAAGTTTTATTTCAAAGTTGGTATTTTGTCACAAGAGAAATTTTGTCAATTTTTGGGTGTGCATATTTCCTAATGCCCTGTGACCTTGACCTTTTAGAGAGGTCACTCAAATTGGTATGTTTAGAAGGGTCTTGCCAAAAGGTATCCTTGGGCCAAGATTGAAGACTGTGGCTACAATAGTCTCCAAGAAAATGTCAATGTTACAGTCTACCGCAGGCAACAGTAGATGACCACTGGCCCATTTCATAGATTTACTTCTGCTATCATACATGAGCCAAAAATTTTTAAAAAATGTGTTGGAAGAATGCAGGTCACAGCAACCCAGACAATGAGGTGCACATCTCCAGAAGCCTTCCTTTTGATCACTAAGATTATTCAATTAGAGTTTCCAAGACTTCTTTGCTCCGAGCATCTAAAAATAATACTTAGTTGGACTGTATTGTACCAAGAAGCTACAGCATGCCCTCTGCATTAAATGATGTACAGAATGACACTTGCTGCAGACTAACATTTTCATATCCCATCCCATAACTTGCAATACATGTTCACACCCTTTTAGCTAACCCTTGTTACATATGGGACTTTTTTTAAAACATGAAATACCACCATTTTTACGCTTTGCGCAATCCTGATCTTCTAAAAGTTCTATTTCATTTTCCTTTCATGTTTCAACTGATCATTACACTTTATATCTGTATCTATACACTAGCTCTTAAACCAACCTTAGATGCAGTTCATCTGGCACAACATGGTCATATGGAATCCATGGCAGGAGGTCAGGCATGCAGTAACCCCTCCTTCCCTCTATCCCTTTGGCTGCAATGCAGTGTGTCAGGCGATCAGCTGATCTAGTGATGGGCCATCTTGGTACTGATGATAAAAAGTGAACAATAGTGGACAAAAATCAATAATAAATAATAAAGTTAGAAAAAAAAGGAAACGCATTGAACAAGACATGTAGTGGCAAAGCCAGAGCAAATTACATTCCACTTTTCACTTAAAATAGTTTTTTCCATAATATTATATTTCTGTTTTGAGAAACAAGCACAGTTTACTAAACATAGTAAGTACTCGGAACAAAGGAAGAATTCTAATTAGTGCACCAAAGTGCACAATGAAGAGACCAGGAGGTAATTTCCATGGTTGCAAAAGGCTAAGGGCTTCCTCACACGGAGAAACGAAACGAAACATTTCGTCGAAATGTCCGCATTTCAGACATTTCTCCAACATTTCACCGTTTCACGAAATGCGAAACGACACATTTCACGAAATAAAACTTGTCCCTAATCGCGAAACATTTTGCCGAAACATTTTACCCGTCACCCAATCAGCGCCGTCCGCTCGGTCACACCTCAATCTGACGTCATTCAAGCCCAAACACTGAGGACTGCAACGGTAAAGCGATGCCGTGGAGTCAGGTCTATTATGGCTAGAATTGCGTGATGTGACGCACGATTCTGTAAGATTTAAGAGAAGAAATCATTTTCGAAATTGAATCTATCAAGTATCATCACTAAAGTACCACCAAAATATGATTTTAGGTCAAAACTACCAAGTGAGTAGGAAAAGGCACTGTCAAGGGAGAGAAGTGTGCATGATCGACCAGTGATCATAGATCTACTGTGGCCAAAGCACACACACAAAAAAAAAAGAGATAGGAAAGAGAGGGGGTGCTAAGAAAGTGACTGAAAGCAATGCATATGGAAGCCCCCCCCGAGGGGGGGGGGGGCGTATCACATATCCACTGTTCCAGCCACTCAGTGCATGGAAATTTAATGCACACTTCTCTCCCTTGACAGTGCCTTTTCCTACTCACTTGGTAGTTTTTTCTAAATTACAGGCACTGGCAGTCAACCCTTTCGGTCTGCTTTTTTAACACAATTTCGACTGCAAATCCTTCCCCTTTTTTAGTAGGTTCTCTCTTAGGGTGCATGGAGGTTTGGCTCTAGGTGGAGGCATGGAATGTATGCCCCTGCAGAAACCACAGTAAAATGTGGTCTTCTTTGCAGGTAAGCAGAAGTTCCTTCTTCCTCCAGTATTGCCGATGGTGTGCTGAAGAGGTCGCCAAGACCGAAACAGCTGTCCACACCGGCTAAATATCTGGACCCCCCTTGGGGGGACCTAGATTTAAATTTCCATGCACTGAGTGGCTGGAACAGTGGATATGTGATACGCCCCCCCCCCTCGGGGGGGGGGGGGGGCTTCCATATGCATTGCTTTCAGTCACTTTCTTAGCACCCCCTCTCTTTCCTATCTCTTTTTTTTTTGTGTGCTTTGGCCACAGTAGATCTATGATCACTGGTCGATCATGCACACTTCTCTCCCTTGACAGTGCCTTTTCCTACTCACTTGGTAGTTTTTTCTAAATTACAGGCACTGGCAGTCAACCCTTTCGGTCTGCTTTTTTTTCTGATGATTTTAGGTCAGTTTTCTGAACCCCACTTTCATCGGCTGCTCTGCGAAGCCGCCTACAAGATGGCGGCTATCGCTTCGAGACGGCGGCATCCTCGATTCACTTGAACCAGCCTTGTTTACGCATTCAAAAGCGCTTACGTTTATTCGATATGGTCGGCAATTCACTTTAATTGTGTAAGTGAAGGCACACATGTCTTATATGTTTAGTTTTTAAGCGTCGGTAGTCAGAAATATGACCCAATATCCACCGATACAAACCAGAGCATGTGTCAGTGAACAGTTACTTCCCCTGTACCAGGCGAAATGAATTTTCACCGCGTTTCTGCGTGTGCGGAGAAGGCATTTCGATGCAATGAAAATGTTTCGTTTCTTGTACATTTCGTTTCTCCGTGTAGGGAAGCCTTAACAAATGAATGGTAGTTTGGGAAATAGGAAATTAATCAACAGTGCCTGAAAAGTCGCTGATTTGGTCTTTGCTGCACTCACACCACAGGCAAAAATATCTGGCGTTAGCAGAATTGATCCCCTTCAAGAGAGCAAGGGCCTTCCAGTCTGATGAAAGTACCCTGTAAACATTACAGGAACTTCTGATATGAACAGACTTGCAAGCAGCTGTGTTGGACCTTCATTGTATTATCATAAAATGGGACAGAGCAATGTGCTAAAATTATTTGTACGGCTATTTTAACCTATCAGGTGATTGACTTTTACAGTGAACATGGATTGGTCTATTTAATAAAGTACATGATGCCCTCTATTATACACCAAGCTATACTCACCAAGTGACTCTGACATGTCTGCCATTTATATGAAGACCATGAACAGCTGCAGCTTCCATTTCCCTCCTAACAATCTTTGTCCACAGGTCGATGTTGTCCCGATCTTCCTTTCCTGAAAATAGCACAATGAAATATTGTTTCTTCATTTGAATCTGCAATAAATATGAATACACACTGTAACTGTCACTGATACATGTGCCTGTGTGTGTGATGCATGTACAAAAACACGTGTGTGTGTGCATGTGTGCGAGTGATAGCGAATACATGTTTGTGACTGACATGTACATGTGTGTGTGTATGTGTGTGCGTGGGAGAGAGAACTGATGTTTATTTCATAAGGATGAAGGTACTGTGCACACATTCACAGGCCTTTTTATCTGTTCTTACAAAATGGCAACATTATAACTGTTACGATTGTGGTTGTGTTGTTCCGTTAGAGCGTGCATGCATAAATCGTAGGTAACGATCCGACGTTTTATTTGAGCTATCACGATTTTGATTCACGCACATTTTTAGAGAATTTTACTTTTGTTTATGAATAGTGCGGTGTTGAGTATCGCCACACGGAGTTGAGTCAGGAAAGGTCTAGAAACCGCTCGGATATTCATTTGTTTACTACCCGCGTGTCGATTGGCTTTCAGTGCTGATGCACTGTTCGCATGTTTACCAGTTAGAGTGGGCGGGGTCGTGACCTGTCTGGCCTACTTTTGTGTGACGTCATCGCGCGCCCGCGGATTTTCTTAACTTAGAAGTTGAAGATCGTAGCCAGATGTTTTTAGAATATTCCAGTGTGAATGCACCTTTGAGTTTTAGATACGTACTGTGTTCTGATTGGTTGTGCTGTACTACGATTTTGCTCGATCTTTCTGGAAAGCCTGTCACTATAAAAGAGTCGTGCTAGGAAGCACCTGGGTACATTGTTCAGTCGTAGGATTGCGATGTAACAGAGTCTGTACATTGTTCAGTTGTAGAATTGCAATGTAACAGAAAGAGGTACATTGTTCAGTTGTAGAATTGCGATGTAACAGCGTCCCGGTACAGTGTTCAGTTGTATAATTGCAGTGTATCGAAGAAGAGTGTATTGACATTGAGAGAGTACGCAAGATATCGTGCTTCATAGTGACGGAGTTATGCAGTGAATGGTGATGTACATTGTATGAGAGACGCTTTGTGTCAAAGCTGAGAAGACTTTGTATTATTGTTGGTGAAATTGTGAACGCATTTCGTGGAGATCGCATCGCTGTAATAAAATATTGTTGGAACTGTTACTCCAGTATTGTCTACATCCTTAAGCCACGTGTGACGGATTGCAGCTGAACGGAGGTTTATTTAAAAGAACTCTACGTGTGTGCGTTTGGTGTAGTATCATTCTACGACCACGATTCTACCACGTAACATTTTGGCGACCCCGACGAGACCTTCAGTTGGTTCAGTGGAAAGGGTAGCAGGAGAAAACAGCCAGCAGTGAAAAGCAGAGATGGCGACATCGGAAATGGAGACATTCCTGAAAATTGGAAAGGAATGTGGACTCGAAGGAGCTCAACTCCTCGAGTTTGTAAAGGAGAGAGAGAAGGAGAGATTGGAGAGAGAAAAGGAGAGACTAGAGAAAGAAGAAAAGAGACGAGAGAGAGAGAGAAGAAAAAGAGATGGGACAGAGAAGAAAGAGTCAAAGAGCGTGAAATTAGGAAACTTGAAATCCAAGCAGAAGAAGCAGAGAAACAGCGAAGAGAAGCAGAGAAACAGCGAGAACATGAAATTCATCTAAAGCAGATGGAGATTGAGGCACAGAGTCAGAGGGTTTCTGAAGCAACAGCCTTAGCCAGCAGAGAGCAAGCAGCCCGTGCACCAAAACTTCCACCTTTCGTTGAAAATTCAGATAAGATGGACGCTTATCTGGAGCGATTCGAGCGTTTCGCAAGCAGAAATAACTGGAAAGAAGAAACTTGGGCTATCAAACTGAGTGCACTTCTAACTGGCAAAACACTTGAATTTTACACCCGCCTGCCGAGAGAAGAAGCCGAAGATTATACGCAATTGAAAACTGCCCTGTTGAGACAGTACGACTTCACTGAAGAGGGTTACAGGCGAGTGACACCAGAGCTGATTGAATTCTTCAAAAAGAATGGACGCATCCCAGTCGGCGATGGGACTACATTCTTACCTGTCTGAAACATCGCGCTGCCTGAGAATGAAGTACCGAACATGCCGGTGGTGTCAGGATTGTTCGCGACACACCAGTGAGAGTGCTGAGAGACACTGGCTGTAGTGGCGTCATTGTGAGAGAGGCCTTAGTAGCTGAAGACCAGAAGCTACAGGAGTGGACGACCCTCATCTTGGCCGATGGAACTATAAGATTCATCCCCCTTGCGAAGGTCAGTATCGACACACCATACTTGACAGGAGAGGTGAAAGCGTTGTGCGTGAAAACACCAGTCTACGATCTTATCGGAAACATTGATGGTGCCAGAAACGCAGACAATCCAGACCCAGAGTGGAGACCTAAAAACTATGCCGTTACTACAAGAGGTCAGGAAGAGAAGAGCCACCATACCCTCACTCTAAAAGTGGCTGACAACATACAAACAGCCATGGTGAAAGAGAAGTTAGAAGTAGAACAGCGAGCAGCCATTGATCGTATGCAGCAAAAACAGGCGCAAGATTTGGACAGTCTGCAGGACGACATTGAGTGCCACCGCGAAGAACAAATGGGGTCGCTGAATCGCCGGGAGAACGAAGGATTCGAGCGAGACAGGGCTCCTCTGACAAAGGAGATGTTGAAGCTGCAGGAAGAGGATAAGGAGAGAGGTAACCAGGAGCTGGTGTATGAATATAAAAGTCAAGAGGTCGTCGAAGATTTGATCAGCATGGGAGAGACGATGCAGAGCCTGCTGAGTGAGGAGGAAAATGATGGCAATGTCGATGGAGTGATGTCCCCCAAAGTGAAGTTCAGCCTTTCCGCGGACGTGGACGCGACCATCAGGAAAGCCAACGAGAGCAGCAAGAGCAGTGAGAACGGAAAAGATAACGACAGTGTCGACAAAGAAGAAGCAGCTGATAAGAAAAGTAGTGAAGATGGCGCGGGGGAGGCAAAGGTCAACTGCCATGTAGTGAAGAGTAAAAGTGCGCCGATGTTGGAGATGAGAGATGATGATGATGTTAATGACGAGAATGCAGAGGAGGAGGAAAAGCTAGACTACGACGAAGCGGAACTTATGAGACTGATCGACAGCGATAAGCCGACAGTGTGTGATCCAGGACCAGTAACCTTTGAACTGTATGAACTGTGAGTCGGAACTGTATCCCATGATTTGACATTGTTCCGGGAGTGAACTTTGACATTCATTTTTTTAGTTTAATCAGTGGTTTGTAGAACTTTAAAGCTGATTACCTGTGCCGGACAGTGTGAAGGAGCATGTTTTCATTCGGGACATTTTGGAAAGAACTGTGAGTTAATTATTTTCGTATAGTTGATTTGATTTTAATTTTGATGTGAAATTTGTGACATTTATGGTTTTGTGTAGGTTTACACAACCACAACCGTATTTTGGGATTTGAGAAGAAATTTTGTGAAATCAGTTCCTTCTAAAAGGGGGGGGGGGGTAATGTTACGATTGTGGTTGTGTTTTGTGTTGTTCCGTTAGAGCGTGCATGCATAAATCGTAGGTAATGATCCAACGTTTTATTTGAGCTATCACGATTTTGATTCACGTACCTTTTTAGAGAATTTTACTTTTGTTTATGAATAGTGCGGTGTTGAGTATCTGTTGCCACACGGAGTTGAGTCAGGAAAGGTCTAGAAACCGTTCGGATATTCATTTGTTTACTACCCGCGTGTCGATTGGGTTTCGGTGCTGATGCACTGTTCGCATGTTTACCAGTTAGAGTGGGCGGGGTCGTGACCTGTCTGGCCTACTTTTGTGTGACTTCATCACGCGCCGCGGATTTTCTTAACTTGGAAGTTGAAGATCGTAGCCAGATGTTTTTAGAATATTCCAGTGTGAATGCACCTTTGAGTTTTATATACGTACTGTGTTCTGATTGGTTGTGCTGTACGATTTTGCTCAATCTTTCTGGAAAGCCTGTCACTATAAAAGAGTCGTGCTAGGAAGCACCTGGGTACATTGTTCAGTCGTAGGATTGCGATGTAACAGTCTGTACATTGTTCAGTTGTAGAATTGCAATGTAACAGAGAGAGGTACATTGTTCAGTTGTAGAATTGCGATGTAACAGCGTCGGTACAGTGTTCAGTTGTATAATTGCAGTGTATCGAAGAAGAGTGTATTGACATTGCGAGAGAGTACGCAAGATATCGTGCTTCATAGTGACGGAGTTATGCAGTGAATGGTGATGTACATTGTATGAGAGACGCTTTGTGTCAAAGCTGAGAAGACTTTGTATTATTGTTGGTGAAATTGTGAACGCATTTCGTGGAGATCGCATCGCTGTAATAAAATATTGTTGGAACTGTTACTCCAGTATTGTCTACATCCTTAAGCCACGTGTGACGGATTGCAGCTGAACGGAGGTTTATTTAAAAGAACTCTACGTGTGTGCATTTGGTGTAGTATCATTCTACGACCACGATTCTACCACGTAACAATAACATCCAAAATATGAGAAGGAAAAAAGCCACAATAATACAGCATTTAAAACAGACCCACAGGTACTGTATGCCAGAAGCAATGCGGCTTAACAATACTGATACTTAATGATACTTAGTGTTACTTGAGTGATGCCTCTTTACAACACACACAGTGTCATACAATGCAGCACAACAGTAAAGCAGCATTCCCATTAGGCATTACTTGCTATCGCTAGTTACTACCTGTGAGTCAAGAGTTCAGTGGTTCAGTGCACGCTTGGCGCACTGTGACTGTGAGTATTTTTGCTGACTTAGCTAGTTAGTGTGTAGCGGACTACATGCGCGAAGCTCAGTGACATAGTTTCCAGTTTCAGAGGCTGGGAGCCTATATAAAGCGGCCGATTCTCAGTCTCGGTGTGATTGTGCATAATGATCACCACCCCTCTCCCCCCGTGAGCGATTGTGAATAATGAGTTGATTTCTCACATCCCCCCCCCCCCCCATCCCCATGAGCGATTGTGAATAATGACCTTTCACACTCCAGTCCCTCTCCCCCCGTGAGCGATTGTGAATAATGATTTCTCACACTCCCCGGCCCTCTCCTCCAATGAGCGATTGTGAATAATGATTTCTTACGCTTCCCGGCCCTACCCCATGAGGTGATTGTGCATAATGATCACCACCCTTCTCCCCCCGTGAGCAATTGTGAATAATGATTTCTCACACTCCCCGGCCCTCCCCCCCCCCCCCCCCCCCCCCCCGTGAGCGATTGTGAATAATGATCTCTCACACTCCAGTCCCTCTCCTCTCGTGAGTGATTGTGAATAATGATTTCTCATGCTCCCGGCCCTACCCCATGAGGTGATTGTGCATAATGATCACCACCCCTCTCCCCCCGTGAGCGATTGTGAACAATTATCTCTCACACTCCAGTCCCTCTAACCCCGTGAGCGATTGTGAATAATGATCTCTCAGTCTCACACTCCAGTCCCTCTTCACATGCGCGCAATTGAATGTGAATAATGATTTCTCACACCCCCCCCCCCCCTCCCTGAGCGATTATGAATTATGATTTCTCACGCTTCCCACCCCTACCCCATGAGGCGATTGTGAATAATAATTAATCTCTTCAACCACCCCGACCCTACCCCACGAGGCGATTGTGAATAATGATTTCCTCAACCACCCCGGCCCTACCCCATAGAGACAGTAGCGTTTCGGTTCAGTTCTAGTTCACCTAAATGGGGTTTAGGATGCGTTAGGACAGCGCGTAGGTTTTATCGGTAAGCCAGATAGGTGTTGTTAGGAAGCTAGGTTCGCTAGGAATCATATTGAATGCTATAGGTGTTAGGTCTAGGAGCTAGGTATTGTACTCAGAGGTATAGTTACTATGCCTAGGTGTTATTTGGTTATTAGGACTTGAACTCGTTTGACTAACTTTGATCATGTTGTTTGTTTTATCATGAATGCTTTTCCTGGTATAAATAAATCTAGGAACCTTAATTCCATCTTATGATGCACAGCTAGAGCGACTGTGGGTGTGTCAGTGCGAGAAGTTTATTTGTGTGTACGTCCGTTTGGTAGCAATGTGCATGACGTTGTGACTGATCGGTCGAGCGCACGCAGTAAAAACACTAACAGTAACAGTAACAGCAACAAACACCAAATCCTGTCAAAATAGGGTTTTTCTGGATACTGTGGTCAGTCCATTGCACAGGTAACTTGACTTCTGAACACAATGCGAGGCAAATAAACACAGATTTTGAGCGCATGCGAGACTACAGTTCAGCGACGAAGTCCTAGCCAGCGACTCATCGCAAGTTGGACCCACAGCTGTTAAATCTCACCCGAGTGAGGCACGCAGCTAAAACCTAACCATGCCATATACCCTGACACTGTCGGAGTAGGCAGACTGAGAACAGCCCCTCCCATTTGGCCAAAGGGCATACAGCAAACGTAGGAAGGGTCATGCACTCATGGCGTTATCTATGCATGTTAATGTAACAGAGAAGCAGAGTTGGCCATTGGGTGTGTGATGTGAGTGGTACTGACAGTTCGTAATCACAGTCTATAGAAGAGCGTCCCCCTTCCTGGTTATCGACGTAAATAACGAAACGTATAAGCAGGATTCAAGGGCTTAAGGAAATATTTAGAAGTAAATGTACTACCATTTACATCTGTATTCCTCAAGCTGAAATATGCCGACGGCGGTTTGAAATACACTTGTCTGTTAAATCTCAAGACCCACGTACTGTTATGTTTCACAACTGCACCACCTTTTAATCTGAAACATCGTACTTTACAATGAATTCCAAGGTCTCCCTGTAAATCAAAGACTGTATCATAGTTAGCATTTAAATTTTGCTGTCGTATGGATTAAATCGAAGGTTGCTATGTTTTGTCATTTATTAGTTACTGGGTTTTTTTTTCTTCTGGTGTGCAACAAACTCAAGTTTTCACTTTAAACGGTCTATTGCTGACTATTTCGTGATCCGTGCCGGAGAGTGGTCGCGTGGTGGTTATTTAACCGCTGGGAGCGACAGCCCGCACAGTCTTCGTCCACTTACCTGTCTCACTGACCTCGTAATTATTTATCACTTTGTACCGGCTGTTTCATCAATCCAAACTACGCTGGGACAACCGTAAGTTTGAATTTTTTAGCATTTAAAAAGTCTCGCTTATGTAGTGGTCTTGATGCTTTTTTTTTGTTTTGATTGCATGCTTATTTCACGATTTTCTTACAATACAACGTTGCATACTGTGGTAAATCATGGGAATCTGTGATGCTCTACAATAATGTTCTTATGTTGTTTTGTTATTGTTGGGTTTTTCTTTTTAATTTAGTTCATGCTTCAGCGTTTGTTGTTATATGAAGGTTGCTAAATGATACTGTTTGTATGAAGTAAAATTTTACACACAATTTCTAATAATGTACTCACTACGCTTTCAATTATAGTCTTATCTGCAAAAGGGATTGTGTACTACACTCATTTGCACACTGCACACGTCACGTTCAGTATTTCTTGTTCTAATTCAGGTATGTATTTAATTATTTTAATTATAAGATTGTTATATTTGTCATACCAAAAGTATCTGTGATACCAAGCCCTATTCTTCTCTTTTTTATTTCAGGGCATCATAACGTGCATCGATGTCTTTAAAGAGCTTACCAACTATTTCACACCTTAACGTCTACGAAGATGGAGATGGTGTTTGGCTTTCGTTTGAGGAGTTTTTACAGTTTCTTAGAGATATCTTGTTCGAAAATTCAATAAAGCGTCAGAATTCAGAGATTTCTCATGCAAAACTACTACAGACTGTCTTATCCCAGGGATACTATGCATTGTTCCCCTTTGTGGCAGATGGCGATAAAGCACACAGGCACACATACACACAGGTGGATCCATCGTCAAAGAAAGGTACTTGGAGTTGATGAAAACCTTATACTGTCCGCCGCGCTGCAACCCCTCTCAACTGTCAGTTGAGTCGGTCAGACAGTATATGTACAGTATTAAGGACCCCAAAAAGTCTACCTTCAATAACGAACAGTTGTGGATGCCACCAGTGCCAGTGTTACATCTCATCGCAGATCTCATCGACCTACAGATCGCATATCTGTTCACTGCCGGCGAACACGCCTCTAGTTTTCCAGATTTACTGTCTTCTGGATGCCTTGTCAAACGAGCTGATGGCCAAGTATAGTAGACTACAACTTTGACTCCGAAATGAGAGTTGAAGACAAGCAGGACCTTCTTCAAATTCCAGAAGCTGTCCTTCAGGGCTTGATTCTTCGGGCCAGCAGACAAGGATCGAAACGCCGCATACAAGACACCCCACAAAAAGGCGAGCGTCGAAAGATAAAGCCAGTGACATCTACTCCAAAGGTACTCTATCACTGCTTTATTTTGTACCAAGAGTTGCGAATAAAATACTTATTATACGTGTATACGACGAAACAATGATAACAAGAGAAAGTGTCACATCAGAAACACAGTAACGTGTACATTACACTAGACTAGCAAACACAGAAATATGGGCATATATTAAGGACATATTAAACCGGTTGTAATCGTAATGGCAATGAAGAATTGTCAAAGTTGGAACATTATAAATATAGTGTGCCTTCAATCGTTACGGTTCCAAAAGGTTTATTCTAGCGTCGATTGAGCCGTGACAGTTATTGTAGCTTGTTCATGATCATACTCAAGAAAATTTTGTTCGAGCTAACGACTGCCTTTGTTCTTATGTTTGAACTTTTATAATTGCAGAAACATTAAAAAGTAGAACAGATGGAGCTGTCATGAGACAGGGAGTTCTTCAGACGCAACACTGAACTATGGACTTTTGTGACTATAACACTGAAGATACTGAATTAGTAACAAACGTTGCACTCAGTCATACACCGAGATATGGCGGTTTACGACATAATGGTGGTCACCTTTCATCATAACCTTGGACTGAAGCACTCAAGACATTTTGAAACTCAGTGTTGTTCATAGTTGCCGGAGTTAAAGTGTTAGTTATGTATTAATGCGTTAGTTCATGTATTGGTTTTCTTACTTCTTTCTCGGCGGTTTCATTGCGCTACTATAGTGCGTCGGATCCATAGCGTTTGTGTCGGGCATTATGTCATTATCGGCACATAACAACGACGTACATCAACATTGTATTGTATTGTGCTACTTATGCGATAGAGTCGCTAGGTGTGAACTTTGTGATGAAAGGGTTACCGCCCAAACGACGCTAATGAAAGCGCAAGTTATAGATGACCTCTACTAATTTGGTCATAGTCGTGCCTGCTTTTTCAAGGAATTAATACCAGATATAATAGTGTTGATATTTGCTTTAATTTCACGACATGTCGCATTGAAAAGTATTGCAATATGTTTTCTTTAACATAATGTAGACCGCTGGTGCTCATGCACGATATTTCATCAAGTAAGCACGCTTACTTGTGTGAGTGTGTGCATGTGTGCGTGTGTACTTTCATTAACGTCATTGGAAAGCATGATCAAGTACTCTGATCAGTTTTATGCATCGGAGAACAAACTGTGTGCACAGCGAGGTTTTCTTTTTTTTTTTTTGGCTCGAGAGGACCGATCGCCGGGTTGGTTGGTCTCTCGTCAACTCTAATGCTGTCTTCAGAAGTACTGAACTGAGGAACACAGCTGCATATTTCATGATGCAATAACTGTGAACTGAACTGAACCCTCATGAGAATTAGTCATGTGCCTCGTTCATATCAGAAAGCTTTGCTGCAGACGCAGATTCAACAGCAACGATTCTCTCACTATAGTGAGCACAGCTGTAAATCCTGGCACAAATGTAACAAACGCCTCCTCTATAAATTAATTATCTGCTTATGAGAATCTATGCTGTTTAAATGCGGAAGGTGGTGGCTGCCCAGCACTAGCAGGCCTAAGTTTACTGATTAAACTCGACGGGCTTGCGGCTGGTGTTTATGTTAGCTGTCAACGTGTTGCGGAGACGCGTGTAGGGGAGGAGGGGATGCGTTTCCCCACTCATCCAGCTGCAGTACTTTGTCGCTAGAGTTGAGTAAAGTTATACAATGCAGCACAAGAGTAATGTAGGATGCCAGTGTCACTTGAGTGGTATGCTAAATTACACTTGCATACACCCACACAATAACAAAAGTAATCACATTAGCTGCACATACCCATATAAAAGACGAGTGTAAATTCCTCATCTGGTGATGAAAGGACATTTACTGCGTTCAGGCTGTCTCTTGGTGTGAGCACCTTAAATGTGACACGGACGGAGCCTTTGTTCTTGGTAATTTTAGCTCCATCTGCAGCCAGCCTGAGCAGTAAATGTCCCTTAGCTATCTGACCACTGTACTTGGGGTGCTGGTCAAGCAGCTCCAAGATGTTCTGCATTCTCCTTGAGCCACCATCAAGACCTGGCTACAAACAAATTAGTGTGTGTTATCACTGTCACAAAAGCATGAAAAACGCTTACCACTACAATAGATTTGTCTGAAGAGGAATATATATATATATATATATATATATATATATATATATATATATATATATATATATATATATATATATATATATATATATATATATATATATATACAGTTTTGTATATTTTGAAGCTTTATTCAAAGTAAGCAGTAGTACACACAAACTAAACCAAGAGACATGTTACTTACTAGTCAGTAAGTGTACGGAGTATCAACATAATCTTTGTAAAGTAAAGCTGAAGTGCTTACCAGTGGTGGATCAAGGATGTCCAGGCTGGTCACTAGCCGCGCATATTCATCAAGCAGCTTGTATTGAGGTGGAATGCAGTTGTTCCCAATCATTCTGAGCTCATGAATAATTCATAGCTAATCCTGTACTTCAGCTTGATCTCCAGCATGTTACTCACTGCTTTTTTCTGCCTTTCTTCTTCTTCACCCACTGTAAGTTCTCTCTCACTACCCTTAGCCCAGAACTCATAACGTTGTCCATCATAAAATTGCACAGAAACCCAAACCCTTTCAACATCTCCGCCACCCTGTAGATTTCCCACCCCACCCCCACCCCCCTCTACAGCTCTTGCAACATTCTTAAAAGCTTCTCTTGTTTCTATATCTCTTGCTGATTTCTGATTTTTCCCTAATTCACTTCTTCTTTTTCTTGCTGACTTTGTCACAATGTGCTATTTAGACTGGTTGCTTCTGTCTGTGTACCTATGCTTCTTGTTACAGTTTGGTTGTTGGCTGATAATTGAAGTAATTGAGAAGTTCTGGCTAACTCACGTTCTAAAAATGCTACTTTTGACGTTAGATACTGATTATGTAAATTATAATTAAAATAAGCCGTTGCCATCGTGCAACTACAACACGATATTAGTTGTAACTTTTACTGACTGGTAGCAATGGCAAGTCAGGACTGCCGCTACTCAGTATTTGATGAATAGGCGCGACGGGTACTAGGCTGACTCAGGCTGAGGAAGAAAAACTGTACTAAAAAGCAAAGCAAGCTGAGGAAGAAAACCTATACTAAAAAGCAAAGCAAACAAAAGCGTGTCGTAAATGCTGAGAATCAACCGAAGTACAACGGACCTGTGGCTAGTGAAATTCGGATTCACGGCTGTGACATATACGGCAGTTCGGAGGCTCGGAACAAATGAAAATTAACATGCGGCATCTGCTTTCTCAAGCCTTAGATCCAACGCAGACACTAGAGTACCTACAATTGCAGGGAAATTCCGTTAAAATCAGTGTCCGTTAAACGAAAAGGTGTGGTAAATCAGCAGAACTGTAGCGGACTTAGATCACCATAACCCCACGAAAGTTGAATCGGCTTTTTGGGAATTGTACATTTTGCAGGCTTAATTTACATCATTATAAGTTCCCCCGAAAGAGTAAGCTACTGCCCTTTTCTTATCCACTGCTTAGCAGGTGTATCACAAGTGACGACTCTCCAATACTAGCAGACGAAAGCTTCCTGGCTGAGGACTCCATCATAGCTGTCGGCGATGTTAAACTCGAAGTGTGCACAGCCCTGCTGGTACCGCTGTGAAAAAGGCTCTAACATATTATGGCCCCGCCGCTTGGCTCTGTCTGACCCATCGTTTACTACCTTCAAAAGAGCAAGACTCTTTAAGAGTAACGAGAGCCCTTACACCCAATCTAAACCGATGTATAACCCATGCTGGAAGGGGTTCACTCATATTCACTGCTACTACGACAGAGGAAGCCATTGGGATCGTCCTGTGATTGGTTAGCTTTCAATGTGCTAGGAGTTCTCAAGTCACCACAGTTCTGGGTACATCGGTGTGTGATGCTTTGTAACTCTGAACAAGAAGAAACAGCAAACATGCAGAAATTATTTATTAAAAATAAAAAATAAAAAAATAAAGCGGCACTTTTAGCATACGGCACTCTGTGAGCATGTCAGTGGGGGCCGCTGGGTAAGCATAGTAACTAGATCTAAGTCTAAGTGCGCGGCAAGAAAGATTTTGTTCCTTCAAGTGCAGTGTCGGAGATGCATGAGAGTCTATGCTGCTTGATCAAGAGGCTGATGCTAGCTGCGGGAAAGCTCAGCGTGGAACACATGGCCCTGCCCGATGTTTATAATAGTAACCCAGAGACGTGCACTAAACTAGCCCTGAGCATAAAACTAAAGGAAGCATCATGATATTATCTGAATGTGTGTGCCGTGTGTGCACCCATTGCACATCGCTCCTAGCGGACACAAAGTACGGTGAATGGACGGCTGCGCAGCGGAGATAAAGGGTACCTTCATACCTTCGTGGTATACTTTCCTATTGCTGCACAACGCACTCTCAATCCCAGTATGAGCGTACTGCGCCGTCGTTCGTTAGTCGCACACACCTAAAAATAAAAGGACGCACGAAAAAAGTTATGTTTATTGAGCACGACTAGTACAAGTGTGTTTTTTAATAGTAATTTCTAACTATAATTTTGCTAGGGTACCCCCGATATTTTTTTAACGTCTTCCCGTTATTCCGTAATTTTACTTGGTTAGGACGGCGTCAATAGAAAATGCCGCGGCATTTGAAACGGATGATTGTTTTAAATACAAATCCGGCGCCATTGGTTTTTTTTTTTTTTTTTTTTGTTCTGGAAAGGTCGTCTGAAAATTAAATTTACGGGAATCGAAGATGGAGGTTCGACTTCGACCCGAAGAGGTCGCCCCCAAACTAAGCGGAAATTTACGGAAATCGGTGATGGGGGTTCGTCTTCGAAGGGTTTGCCCCTTCAAGAGAAACTGTCCCACCTGAACACCATTCAATCTGCCTTCAGTGCAACTCTTAGACACTAGCTAAGTCAAACCCAAAGTGACACCATTGAATGTTGCTGCATCTTTAAGTTATGACCCATTATTCAAGTTGAAGCGCGTTGTTGTGGTGTTCACTATGCTGTTGATGTTTTGGATCATGCATATCTGATGCCATGAAAAACAGACTAGATATGATCAGAATGCCTCCAAAATTGGCATGTACATCAAGTAACATATCTGATTTTCAGAAATGTTGCATTTGAGACACAGGCACATGAAACTTTATTTTTTTCATATTTTCCCATTACCCACCCCCCTACTTTTCTGTTTTTCCAAGTTTACACACACATGCAATGTGCTGGACAACTGAAAAAAGTTACCATGACACTGACATTGATGAAAAATGAGCTTTCAGACCCAAGGCCATTTCCTTGTGTATGTCAGGGCAGCGAAAAGGACAAAGGCCAGGCATCCTCATTGACCTTGTTGTCTGGTGACAGCAAGCAGGAAGAGGCCTGTAACCAACTGCCATGCCCTATATGCTGCATGCAATCTTTTCCTCAGGCAAAGGGGTCATGAAACAGCTATGCACTTTAAACATTAAGTCTACTGAGCTATCCCACAGACAAAAGACTACACAAAACAGCCAAAACTATGCTACGCGGGACACGCCACATACCAAAACAAGTGTCTAGAGTGCTTATTTAGGAGGTAGCAGAGAAAAGTGGTTATGTACAGTTCATTTTTATATAAAACACACTTGTCAGAGTCTCAAAACACCTCAACTCATGTTACAAATGCAGTAGGCATGTGTGTGCCAAACTGGTGAACACTCCTGTAAAAGCCTGTACTAGTGGCTGCAACTGCTGTTCCCATAACAATGCACTCAAATGTGCTTTACGCAGTCTAAAAATGCTTATGTGTGGCTCGTATCTGATTTATATGGCCCTATGCCGTCCATCATAGTTTTAGAGACCAAAAATGTCGTAAAGACTGTCCTCCAAGAGGTTTCTCCGACAGTGTAAAGGGGGGCTTCAGCCAATACCGTCTTATGGCAAAACTATGCCTTGTGCCCTTTAATGCTTATCATTTATGAATATGGAAATGCTTCCTGAACACATTTGTATTTAATTTATATGGCCCTATGCCGTCCATCATAGGTTTAGAGACCGAAAATGGCGTACGAACTGGCCTCCAAGCTGCTTCTCAGACAGTGTAGGGGGGATTTTAGACAATACTGTCTTATGGCAAAACAATGCGTTGTGCCCTCTAATGCCTATCATTTATGAATATGGAAATGCTTCCTTAACACATTTGTATCTGTTTTATATGGCCCTATGCAGTCCATCATAGGTTTAGAGACCAAATATGGCGTACGAACTGGTCCCCAAAGTGCTTCTCAGACAGGGGGGGGGGGGGGAGGGGGGGGGGGCTTCAGCCAATACCGTCTTATGGCAAAACTATGCGTTGTGCCCTCTAATGCCTATAATTTATGAATATGGAAATCCTTCCTAAACACATTTGTATCTGTTTATTATGGCCCTATGCCGTCCATCATAGGTTTAGAGACCAAACATGGCGTAAGAACTGGCCTCCAAGCTGCTTCTCAAACAGTGTATGGGGGGCTTCAGACAATACTGTCTTATGACAAAACTATGCGTTGTGCCCTCTAATGCCTATCATTTATGAATATGGAAATGCTTTCTAATCACATTCATAACTGTTTTATATGGCCCTATGCCGTCCGTCATAGTTTAAGAGACCAAAAATGTCTTAAAGATTGGCCTCGAAGCGGATTCTCAAACAGTGTAGGGTGCTTCAGCCAATACCGTCTGATGACAAAACGATGCCTTGTGCCCTCTAAAGCCTATCTTTTTTCAATATAGAAATGCATCCGGAACACATTCATAACTGTTTTATATGGTTCTATGCCGTCCATCATAGTTTTAGAGACCAAAAATTTTGTAAAGACTGTCCTGCAAGCGGTTTCTCCGACAGTGTAGGGGAGGCTTCAACCAATACCGTCTTATGGCAAAAGTATGCGTTGTGCCCTCTAATGCCTATCATTTATGAATATGGAAATGCTTCCTGAACACATTTGTATCTGATTTATATGGCCCTAAGCCGTCTATCGTAGGTTTTTAGACCAAAAATGGCGTACGAACCGGCCTCCAAGCTGCTTCTCAGACAGTGTAAGGGGGCTTCAGACAATACTGTCTTATGCAAAAACTATGCGTTGTGCCCTCTAATGCCTATCATTTATGAATATAGAAATGCACCCAGAACACATTCATAACTGTTTTATATGGCCCTATGCCGTCCATCTTAGTTCAAGAGACCAAAAATGTCGTAAAGATTGGCCTCAAAGCGGATTCTCAGACAGTGTAGGGTGCTTCAGCAAATACCGTCTGATGGAAAAATGATGCATTGTGCCCTCTAATGCTCTTTTTTTTTTTCAATAAAGAAATGCATCTGTAACACATTCATAACTGTTTTATATGGCCCTATGCCGTCCGTCATAGTGTTAGAGACGAAATATTTCGTAAAGACTGTCCGCCAAGCGGCTTCTCCGACAGTGTAAGGGGGGGGGGGGCTTCAACCGATACCGTCTTATGGTAAAACTATGCGTTGTGCCCTCTAATGCCTATCATTTTTGAATATGGAAATGCTTCCTGAACACATTCGTAACTGTTTTGTGTGGCCCGTAGCCGTTCATCTTAGTTTAAGAGACCAAAAATGTTCCACGTACTCAGGACGTTTTGGCCGTCTTACGGCTTCTCAGTGTAAGGGTGCTTCAGCCAATACTGTGTGATGGTAAAACGATGCGTTGTGCCCTCTAATCCCTATCAATTTTGAATATGGAAATGCTTCCTGAACACATTCATAACTGTTTTATATGGCCCTATGCCGTCCATCATAGTTTAAGAGACCAAAAATGTTTTATAGACTGGCCGTCAAGCGGCGGGACTAGCAGACAGTGTAGGGTACGTTAGCCAATACCGTCTTATTTCAAAACTATGCGTTGTGCCCTCTAATGCCTATTATTTATAAATATGGAAATGCTTCCTAAACATATTTGTAACTGTTTTATATGTCGTCCATCACTTTTCTCGGTGTCTTGGGATTACTTCGCTTGGCTAACTGCCTCTTTTTTGTATTTTGTCATCATCGGTATATCATACTGTGGCTGCTGAGATTGTTGGTTGCTAAGATATGTGGCTGCCCTCTGCTGGTCCATTTCTGCCAGCGCTAGCCTCACCTATCTGGTTTGTGAGTGCCCTCTGCTGGACCAGCAGAGAGCAGCCACATATCTTAGCAGCCAGCAGAGAGCAGCCAATAAAAACAGCAGCCACAGTATGATATAATGATGCTGACAAAATAAAAAAAAAAAAAGAGGCAATTCGCCAAGGGACGTAATCCCGAGAAAGCGGGAAAAGTGGAAAAGAACAGCCAACGGTTTCTGCAGGGGATTTAAATCTGTAAATCTTCCAAACCCGCCCTCATATATCGTAAATTATCGGATAGAAATCAGGAAGAATTTTCGTATTAAAAAATGCTGCTCATTAGAGGGCACAACGCATTGTTTTGCCACCAGACGGTATTGGCTGAAGCACTGACCACAACACTGTCTGAGATGATTCTTGGAGGGCAGTCGGTACGAACAATACTTTTGGTCTTTTAACCAATGCTGGACGGGATAGGGCCATATAAAACAATTATGAATGTGTACAGGAAGCATTTCCTTATTTTAAAAAATGACGGGCAATAGAGGGCACAAAGCATCGTTTTGCCATCAGATGGCATTGACTAAGCACCCTACACTGTCTCAGAACCTGTTTGGAGGACAGTCCTAACATCATTTTTGGTCTTTACAACTATGCTGGGCGGGATAGGGGCATATAAAACAGTTATGAATGTGTTGATGAATCATTTCCATATTAAAAATGATGGGCATTAGAGGGCACAACGCATCGTTTTGCCATCACACAGTATTGGCTAAAGCACCCCTGCACTGAGAAACCGCAAGGCGGCAGCCAATCCTTCCTTAATAAGCGGAACATTTTTGGTCTCTTAAACTATGATGGACAAAATAGGGCCACATAAAACAATTACGAATGTGATCAGGAAGCATTTCCATATTCATAAAATACAGGCATTAGAGGGCGCAACGCATCGTTTTGCCATTGTAACGACGGTGTTTTCGCTACTGAATTAAATTATTACATATCTAAACGTTTATTCTAATGGAATGAGTGTGTGCGTGGGTTTGTTCTGATAATCAGTATAAAGGTGGGTGTACTATCTCTGTTCACTAGACTCTTTCATCCACCACACACGCGCTTACAAACAAGGACAAAGGCCACACAGTTATTTCCCTTTGCCCTCTGTTTAACTCTTAACACGCACTCATAACATACATTAAACCACACAATTCACATCATATCAACCAATCTACACAAAATAACAATCCACATCATATAAACCAATGTGCACAAATAACTAACAAGTGGCATACAGGTTATTCACAACTTCAGCGCTCACACATTCACTCGCTACCGTAGAGGTCGTTGTCTCTCTCGAGAGACGTCACTCGACTCCTCTTTATACTAGTGTCGACACAGTCAATATCACATTGACGACTTGACGGAGATTCCTGAACTGAATATTACTATTCAATGACTACTCACAGATTTAGAACATTCCTAGGCGTGAAATTACGGCGCTAGGCGACAATAGCTACACTGACGGAACACTGCATGTGGTCCTGTAGCACGAATCTGTGGCTTACTTCGCTACCGTTGCTGCTCGTAGCACCAGTGATGGTAGGACGAAGGAGAGATGAAGGCTTGATGATGTCCGCATCTGTTCACGTACGTGATGCCTTCAGGACAGCTTCATCGGCCCTACACCAGGGGTGTCCGCTCCGTACCGGCCCCGCTGTATTCAATATACAGCTATCGAATTCTCTAGACAGAATTCTTCCTCGGAGCCCTAGCGAAAACGACCGCTCGGCTCGACTGGTATAGCATCTCTAACTGGTAATTATTCCCAAACCCACACTGTCACTCCCACACGTGACACGTGAACATCGCTCACCTACACCACCGCACGTGAACATGGCTTATCTGTACATTACCGCTCGTGAACAATGCTTATCTCTACATTATGCGCATGTGTACATTCGGTCCAACTGCCAATGACGTCACACCATCGTCCGACCGAAATCTGCACTAAAGGCGTTCGTTACACTACCCCCCTCTCAACGAAAAAAAGAACCGACCGAGGGTCTTTTTTACAAGTGCGTAGGATACTGTTAAAATACAGTAACGACTATGAAACCTTGACCTATGGAACCGACTGATCACGATCAGCGCGCGACAACAGATCCGCGAACACATTCTGTGTACCTGGAAGTGGTTCGAGATTGAATCTAAACTCTTGTAAGGACAAGGACCAACGCATGATGCGAGAATTCTTAAAGCGACTTGTATGCAAGTACGTCAGCGGTCTGTGGTCAGTCTGGAGAATGAAATCGACCCCCCAAAGAAATTTGAAAACTTTCGAAATGGCCCAAACAATAGCCAAACACGAGAGGAACAGTGGGAAGACCACCAACAACATCATCACCTTGGACAACACCAATAGCCACTGATGGGACAGTACGCCAATCATAAACGTCCACATGAGGAACATCACACTCAGGTTCCACAACCTCGACATTAGGAAGCAAAAAAGGAGAAAAGGCCCAACGAGATCAATAGCGACCCTCTCGAACGGAGTCGAGATAAGAGGCACAGTCGCCAAAGGAACAGGGAGAACATTGCCTTTTGAAATTGTCTTCTGACAAATGTCACAAGTGTGAACATAAGTACTCACATCAGCAGAAACACCAGGCCAAAAGAACTTGGACAAAATCCGAGTCAGAGTTCTACGAACTCCACAATGACCAGCCAAAAGTTGACCATGCGCAGCAATCATGACTGAAGTACGAAGTTTCTCTGGAACAACTACCTGATGCAAAATATCCCTGGATTTCTGATACCTCCTGTACAACATATCATCTTGAAAATAGAAAGAATAAGTAGCAGAACCAACAACCTTTTCTTCACGTGAGGCAGCAAAATTGAAACAACCTTGCAGAGTAGCATCACCTTTCTGCAACTGAATGAGTTCAGCACGAGTGACCTTCAAATCATCGCACACAGTGACAAGAGGTTTGTGCGGGAGACCTTGTTTTCTAGCCTGAGCACGAGTAGTGACAGCAGCAATAGGGATCACATCAGCAGCAGCAGCAACTGTGGTATCTTGGGCCGGCTGGACAATCAAACCTGGAATATTACCCACAATCAAGTCAGCAACTGGATCCTCAAGAACACAACAAACCAACTCTCCAGCAAAATATGGACAAGAAACAACAACTTTAGCTTGCTGGTAAATGTTGATCTCTCCCCCAAAAGTTTTACAACGGACAGTACCTGGTACATACTGGTCATCAGAAACCAAACGCTTTCGAACACCACAAATGGTAGCACCTGTGTCTCGCAGAACTGAGCAAGCAGTAGAATTGACAGAACCAACTTCTAAATGCAAGTGACCAGCTGACTGATCAAAAATAGAACAAACAACTTCAGAGTCTACAGGGACAACTGCACAACCTGAGCTCGAGTTACTCTTATCATCTGAAGCTATGGTTTTTTGCACAACAAAGGGACAAGTTTTGCGAGTATGCCCACCAATGTTGCAAACAGAGCAAGGGTTTGGACTGTTGCGAAGAGGACACTGCCTGGGACCATGACCTTTACCATCACAAAGAGGGCAATTATCAAAGTTAGTGTAAAACGAACCACCTCCACGTCCACGTTTGAAAGATCCTCGAGTTTGATCAACACGACCTTCGACCTTTTGGTTCGAAACCGAGGGTGTTTGGTCTGTCTTTCGAAAACCACCACGATTTCTCCAATAGCCGCGACCTCGATAGTTTGAGTAACCACCGCGAGAATCTGCAGAGCCAGCAACAGGTTGTGACTCGTCAGCTAAATCAACTGATCCTACTGAGCCGAAAACCGTATTAGCCGATCTGCGTGCCAAGTTCTTTCCGGGACGAGCAAGACGATAACTTTCAGCGGTTTTAACCATATCATCTAATGTGACAAGTCCACGCTCGCGAATGAAAGTAGCAAGATCCTGTGACACACATTCTAGAAACTGCTCACCTAACACAAGATCCATAATTCCTTGCATGTTTCTAGTAACACCGGACAAAGCTATCCATCGATCAAACAATCTGTTTAGCTCAATACCAAAAGTTTGGAAAGGTTCGTTCGAGTCCGGTCGGATTTCACGGAACTTCTTGCGAAAACCTTCTGCAGTACATTGGAACTTCTTAAGCAAATTGTCCTTCAATGTCTGATAATCTACAGGACCATGAGCAGCAAGACTGTGGTACAAGTTCAATGCGTTACCTTCTAACAAAGCGGAAAGAAAGGTAACCCATTTGCTTTGATCCCAGCCAAGGGCTGTAGCATGAGTCTCAAAACGAAAAAGGTATGAATCAATATCATCTTGTCTTTCTTTGAAAAGAGGCAACTTAGGGTAAACAGGTCTAGCACCAAAAGAATTACTATCTCTACCTCTGTTTCCCTGACCAGCCTCTTGTGCCTCAAGTCTACGCGCAGAATGTAACTCAAGTTCCATTTGTTTTGTTTTCTCTCTTTCCAGCTCTAATGCTAACTGAACATCCGCTTGTTTAATTTCTGCTTGCTTATTTGCTAATTCAACTTCTACTTGTCTTTTAGCTAGCTCAACATCTGCTTGTTTATTTGCTAATTCAACTTCTACTTGTCTTTTAGCTAGCTCAACATCTGCTTGTTTATTTGCTAATTCAACTTCTACTTGTCTTTTAGCTAGCTCAACATCTGCTTGTTTATTTGCTAATTCAACTTCTACTTGTCTTTTAGCTAGCTCAACATCTGCTTGTTTATTTGCTAGCTCAACTTCTAATTGTTTCTGTTTTGTCTCTTCTTCTTTTTCCAATTTTTTCTGTCTTGTTTCCTCTTCCAATTTTTTCTCATCCCTCAATCTTTGTCTCTCAAGACGATCAAAACAATCCTGTACATATTTTGCACGATCTTTATCAGGGAGACCTAAAGTTGTAGCTTGAGCAATAAAAGATTGGAACAACTTATCATAATCATCAGACATGGTTAAGGGCAATGTAAATCAACAAACAAAACAAAAAATTTACTATAAAAGTATCAAAATATTTAAACAGGAAATCAGTAAGGTACTAAAGTATCAACAATGAAATGGCAAAATGCAATCAATCACAACAACTATAAATTGGTCTAGAAACCTTATGAAATAAGTTTCTTCAAAAGTAAATTCACAGGATAATGCACAGTCTGAGTTACAATGAAAACAGTAAAGTCTTACAAGTATACAAAGCAAAGTATGTATTGTATTAACTCAATATGTCTATAAGTAATGCAGTGACCAGTTTTATACCAAATAGAACACACCAACTCAATATATGCTGAAGAACGTCAACTTTAGTTGATAGAAGCACAAGAAATGTACAGCGAAAAAGGAAATTACTAAGTTCAAAGTTTTAATCCAACTATATATTCAAAGAAAAATAAAATGAAATTTATGTCAAACACCTCAAACACTAATACTAAATACCAAATGTACGGCGAAAGGGAAATAAACCCAATCAAATTACCAAAGTCTCAAACAAAAATGAACCAAGAAAACAATCTATTGATAACTACCAAATCAAAAGAAACAAGAACCAATTATAACCACATACATAAATACAAAAAAAAATGAAATCAAAATCAATACAAATCACACAAAAAACAAAATAAATGAAATCAAATGAAACTGAAATCCCAACACGATAATCTACTTTAAAAAAGGGCAAAGAGAACATACCCCCAAACACACGCATTAAAGGATAGGACCCTATACAGCAAAGAACTAGTAAAACAAATACAATTCCCCTAACAGAAGAATAGAGCCGAAGAAGAGAATAGGAACCCCCAAGACAGAAAAAGAGCTAAATCCCTAGTGTCCAGAAACTGTACACAGACACAGCCGTTAAACTGGAGACGGCAATTATCACACAAAACACATCCCAGTCATACACAATATAACAAAATGTCAAAAGAAGCAGCCCACTAGTCTACCTATATATATCTATAATAACTAGTGGTGCCCTCACTAAATATGAATATGTATGACTTAATGCTAACACAGAGAAAGTCAGGGTCACCAAATGTAACGACGGTGTTTTCGCTACTGAATTAAATTATTACATATCTAAACGTTTATTCTAATGGAATGAGTGTGTGCGTGGGTTTGTTCTGATAATCAGTATAAAGGTGGGTGTACTATCTCTGTTCACTAGACTCTTTCATCCACCACACACGCGCTTACAAACAAGGACAAAGGCCACACAGTTATTTCCCTTTGCCCTCTGTTTAACTCTTAACACGCACTCATAACATACATTAAACCACACAATTCACATCATATCAACCAATCTACACAAAATAACAATCCACATCATATAAACCAATGTGCACAAATAACTAACAAGTGGCATACAGGTTATTCACAACTTCAGCGCTCACACATTCACTCGCTACCGTAGAGGTCGTTGTCTCTCTCGAGAGACGTCACTCGACTCCTCTTTATACTAGTGTCGACACAGTCAATATCACATTGACGACTTGACGGAGATTCCTGAACTGAATATTACTATTCAATGACTACTCACAGATTTAGAACATTCCTAGGCGTGAAATTACGGCGCTAGGCGACAATAGCTACACTGACGGAACACTGCATGTGGTCCTGTAGCACGAATCTGTGGCTTACTTCGCTACCGTTGCTGCTCGTAGCACCAGTGATGGTAGGACGAAGGAGAGATGAAGGCTTGATGATGTCCGCATCTGTTCACGTACGTGATGCCTTCAGGACAGCTTCATCGGCCCTACACCAGGGGTGTCCGCTCCGTACCGGCCCCGCTGTATTCAATATACAGCTATCGAATTCTCTAGACAGAATTCTTCCTCGGAGCCCTAGCGAAAACGACCGCTCGGCTCGACTGGTATAGCATCTCTAACTGGTAATTATTCCCAAACCCACACTGTCACTCCCACACGTGACACGTGAACATCGCTCACCTACACCACCGCACGTGAACATGGCTTATCTGTACATTACCGCTCGTGAACAATGCTTATCTCTACATTATGCGCATGTGTACATTCGGTCCAACTGCCAATGACGTCACACCATCGTCCGACCGAAATCTGCACTAAAGGCGTTCGTTACAGCCATGTGAAGACGGTATTGGCTGAAACCCCTCAACACTGTCTGAGAAGCCGCTTGGGCGCCAGTCCTTACGACAGTTTTGGTCTCTTAAACTAAAATGGACGGCATAGGGCCACATAAAACAGTTATGAATGTGTTCAGGACGCATTTCCATATTAAAAAATGATAAGCATTAGAGGGCACAACGCATCGTTTTGCCATCAGACGGGATTTGGCAGATGCATCCTACACTATCTCAGAATCTGTTTGGCGGACGGTCCTAACATTTTTGGTCTTTTCACCTATTCTGGCCGGGATATGGCCATATAAAACAGTTATGAATGTGTTCAATAAACATTTCCCTATTTAAAAAATGATAGGCAATAGAGGGCACAAGGCATCGTTTTGTCATAAGACGGTATTGGCCGCTGAAGCACCCCCACACTGTCTGAGATGCTGTTTCGGGAGCCAGTCTTTACATCATTTTTGGTCTTTTAGCCTATGATGGACGGCATAGGGCCTCATAAAACAGTTATGCATATGTTCAGGAAGCGTTTCCTTATACGAAAATGATGTTCAATAGAGGGCACAACGCATCGTTTTGCCATCAGACGGTATTGGCTTAAACACCCTACACTGTATCAGAATCTGTTTTGTGGACGGCCCTAACAACATGTTTGGTCTTTTCACCTATGCTGGACAGGATAGGGCCATATAAAACAGTTATGAATGTGTTGAGGTAGCAGTATCTTATTAAAAAATGATAGGCAATAGAGGGCACAAGGTATCATTTTGTCATCAGACGGTATTGGCTGAAGCACCCCCACACTGTCTGAGATGCCGCTTTACTAGCCAGTTTTTACAACATTTTTGGTCTTTTAGCCTATGATTGACGGCATAGGGCCACATAAAACAGTTATGAATGTGTTCAGGAAGCATTTCCTTATACGAAAATAATGAGCAATAGAGGGCACAACGCATCGTTTTGCCATCAGACGGTATTGGCTGAAGCACACTTACACTGTCTGAGAATCCGCTTGGTGGCCAGTCTTTATGATATTTTTGATCTCTTAACCTATGATGGACGGCATAGGGCCATATAAAACAGTTATGAATGTGTTGAGGAATCATTTGCATTTAAAAAAAAATGATGGGCATTAGAGGGCACAACGCATCGTTTTGCCATCACACAGTATTGGCTGAAGCACCCTGTTTTATGTGGCCCTATGCCGTCCATCATAGTTTAAAAGACCAAACATGTTCCGCGTATTTAGGGAGTATTGGCCGCCTTGCTGCTTGTCTGTGTAAGGGTGCTTCAGCCAATACTGTGTGATTGTAAAACGATGCGTTGTGCCCTCTAATTCCTATCAATTATAAATGCTTCCTGAACACATTCATAACTGTTTTATATGGCCCTATGCCGTCCGTCATAGTTTAAGACAGCAAAAGCGTATTCTCAGACAGTGTAGGGTGCTTAGCAAATACCGTCTGATGGCAAAACGATGCGTTGTGCCCTCTAATGCCCATCCTTTTTCAATATAGAATTGCATCCTGAATACATTCATTACTGTTTTATATGGCCCTATGCCGTCCATCATAGGTTTTAGAGATTAAAAATGTCGTAAGGACTGGCCTCAAAGCGGCTTCTAAGACAGTGTAGGGGGGCTTCTGACAATACCATCTTATGGCAAAACTTTGCGTTGTGCCCTCTAATGCCTATCATTTATACACATTCGTAACCGTTTTATGTGGTCCTGTGCCGTCCATCATAGCTTAAGAGACCAAAAATGTTCCGCGTATTAAGGAAGTATTGGCCGCCTTGCTGTTTGTCTGTGTAGGGGTGCTTTAGCCAATACTGTGTGATGGTAAAACGATGTGTTGTGCCCTTTAATCCCTATCTATTTTGAAAATGAAAATGCTTCCTGAACACATTCATAACTCTTTTATATGGCCGGTCCTATGCCGTCCATCATAGCCTAAGAGACCAAAAATGTCTCTTGGGTACTTCATCCAATACCGTCTTATGGCAAAACTATGCGTTGTGCCCTCTAATGCCTATCATTTATGAATATGGGAATGCTTCCTGAACACATTTGTAACTGTTTTATGTGGCCCTATGCCGTCCATCATAGGTTTAGAGACCAAAAATGTCGTAAGGACTGGCCACCAAGCTGCTTCTCAGACAGTGTAGGCGGGTTTTAGACAATACCGTCTTATTGCAAAACTATGCGTTGTGCCCTCTAATGCCTATCATTTATGAATATGGAAATTCTTCCTGAAAACATTCGTAACTGTTTTATGTTTCCCTGTGCCGTCCATCATAGTTTACTTACTTACTTACTTACTTACCTACTTAATTACTTACTTACTTACTTATTTTACTCCAGGTGTTTTCCAGTCTCTTGATGTCTGCTTGGAGGTCTCGATGCCAGGTGTTTCTCGGCCTCCCTCATTTCCTCTTTCCCTGGGGGTTCCATGACAATGCCTGCCTAGTGATACTGGAAACTAGCTTTCTCAGACTGTGACCAATCCATCCCCATCTTCTTCGCCCAATTTCATTCCCTGCTTTTATCTGCTCTGTTCTCTCCCAGAGTCTGACGTTGCTCTGGCCAGTGAATTTTCAAGATTCTTCTAAGGCAACTGTTTACGAAGATCTGTACTCTGTTGACTGTGGTTTTTGTCAACCTCCAAGTCTCTGCTCAATATAGGAGAACTTCTTTTACGTTGGAGTTGAAAATCCGGACTTTGGTGTGTTGTGACAGCTCTCTGGAACTCCACACTTTTTTTCAACTAGAGAAAGGCTGCTCTGGCTTTACCGTTCGTGCTCTGACATCTGCATCAGTGCCGCCTTTTTTTTGTCGATGATGCTTCCGAGATAAGTGAAGGACTCCACCTCCTCCAACGGGGTGCCAGCAAGCAAGACTGGTTCTTCCCTGGTTGCGTTCAGCCTCATTGTCTTTGTTTTCTGTTTGTGGATCGTGAGGCCCATTTGGGACGAGATGTCAGCAAGCCTTGTAGTCTTGTCCTGCGTTTGTTGATGAGTGTGGGACAGTAAAGCCAAGTCGTCTGCAAAATCGAGGTCGTCAAGCTGTGTCCACAGTGTCCACTGAATTCCGCTTCTTCTCTGCTCAGTGGTCCTCTTCATGACCCAGTCTATGGCCAGTAGGAAGAGGAACGGAGACATCAAACACCCCTGCCTGACGCCGGTTCTGACCTGTAGCTCCCTGGTGAACTGCCCTTCGTGGATCACGCGACATGTCATGCCATCGTAGATGCTGTTGAGCAGGCAGACGAGCTTCGTGGGTACACCGTAGTGGCGTAGGAGTTTCCACAAAGTGTCTCGGTCCACGCTGTCAAATGCTTTCTCGTAATCCACAAAGTTGACGTACAGCGGGGAGCTCCACTCCAGAGACTGTTCCACGATTATGCGGAGAGTGGCGATCTGGTCTGTACATGATCGGTTTTTCCTGAATCCTGCTTGCTGGTCTCTCAGCCTGGGGTCGAGGGAGCTCTTCATTCTCTCCAGGATGATCCTGTTGAAAACCTTTCCTGGTACTGACAGCAAGGTGATTCCTCTGTAGTTGGAACACTTGCTGAGGTCGCCTTTCTTGGGAAGCTTGATTAGGTACCCCTCCTTCCAATCAGCCGGCATCACCTCCTCTTCCCAGATCTTTCCAAACAGTGGATACAGCAGCTCTACTGTTGTCTCTAGGCCTGCTTTCAGAGCCTCCGCTGGGATGCCATCTGGCCCTGCTGCTTTGCCGTTCCTAAAAAATGCCACTGCTCTTCTGATCTCTTTCCGGCTGGGTCTGTCACAGCTGATGGGTAGGTTAGTCTCTGCTGGCTGGATGTCGGGTGGGCTGGGTCTGTTCAGTAACTCTTCAAAATACTCGGCCCATCTGTCGAGTTGGTCTGCTCTGTCTTCAATAGGCTTGCCGTCTTTGTCTTTTACTGGTCTTTCTGTATGGCCGTACTTGCCCGACAATCTTCTGGTAATATCGTAGAGCTGTTTCATGTTGCCGCTGCCTGCTGCCTTTTCTGCCTCCGCTGCCAGGCTGTCTGTGTAGTCCTTCTTGTCTGCCCTGATACGCCTCTTCACCTCGCGGTTGGCTTCCGAGTATTCCTCCTGTGCGCTTGCTTTGGCTGCTCTCGTGCGACTGTTGTTGACAACTGCTTTCTTCTGCTTCCTCACTTCTATCTTCTTCAAGGTCTGTGCTTGGCAGCCAGTCCTTGTGATGTTGTTTCCTGAACCCTACAGTGTCTTTGCAGGTTGAGTTCAGAGCCTCTCTAACTGCTTTCCACTGCTGCTCTGTGGTGACCGACTCCTCTTCATTTACTAGCTCCTGTAGCGCTTGAAACCGGTTGGATAGCACCAGTCTGAACCCTTCTCTCACTCCAGTCTCTCTCAGGAGGCCTACATTATAGCGCTGTCTTCTTGTTGTCTCTGTGCGGCTTTTCTTTAACTTGAGCTTTATTCTTAAGGTAAGCAGATGGTGGTCTGAGGCGACATCTGCTCCCCTCCTCACTCGAACATCTTGGAGGGATCTTCTAAATTTCTCGCTAATGCAGATATGGTCTATTTGGTTCTCTGTAGTTTGTGTCAGGTGAGACCCAAGTTGCTTTGTGTATTCTTCTGTGTGGGAAGATGCTGCCTTCAATGGCAAGTCTGTTTAGAGCACAAAGTCTACAAACCTCTCCCCGTTCTCACTCATCTCCCCTAGTCTCTGTCTCCCCATCACCTCTTCGTATCCGGTGTTGTCCTCCCCTATTTTGGCATTAAAATCGCCCATGACGATGGTGATGTCTCGCTCCGCACATTTGTCCACAGCACTCTGGAGTCGGTCGTAGAACTCTTGTTTCTCTTCCTCGTCACTGTCATTAGTGGGCGCATAACACTGGATGACGTTGAGCTTAATCTTTTTCCTGGTTCTAAAGGCTGCTGTAATAATTCTTGGCCAAGAGGTTCCCAGCCCATCAGCGCCCTCTGTGCCACTGGTGAATGCTACACCTTCTGTATGGGGGGCATTCTCCTCTTCATGACCTGAATACAGAATCATCTCCCCACAACAGTTTTTTTTTTTCCCAGACTGCGTCCATCTGGCTTCACTGATACCTAGCAGGGCAAGGTTGTACTTTTGCATTTCCGCTGCTATCTGGGCGACCTTGCCGCTCTGGTACATGGTCTTGACCTTCCAAGTGCCCATGATTGTGTCCCTGGATAGAGAGAGGCGGCTCGGTCTTGTGGCTTCCGAAGACTTCCGGCTTTCACCGCACGACGTCATAAATCTTCTGGTAGAAGAACCTTCCTCCTCCAGGAAAAGGAATTGCTGTTTGTCTATTCGTCGGCGTTTCTGTAGCTATTTCTTTATTTGCAGGGTGGGGAAGCTACCCCCACGTCCAACCCCCTTACCAGGAGGACCAGGGGTCTCCTTTCCTTAGACCATGTTAGTTCACAGCACCTTATTTCATTCGGTGCACCCCTCTCGCGAGGGACCCCCTATCCACCACCCAGGGGACGCGCCTCAACGCCATATGGTCCCAGCGCGAGTCCATCATAGTTTAATAGACCCAAAATGTTCCACGTACTAAGGAAGTATTGGCCGCCTTTTGGCTTCTCAGTGTAGGGGTGCTTCATCCAATACTGTGTGATAGTAAAACGACGCGTTGTGCCCTCTAATCCCTATCATTTTTGAATATGGAAATGCTTCCTGAACACATTTATAACTGTTTTATATGGCCCTATACCGTCCATCATAGTTTAAAAGAACAAAAATATCGTAAAGACTGGCCCCAAAATAGCTTCTCAGACAGTGTAGGGGGGTTCAGCCAATACCGTCTTATGGCTCAACTATGCGTTGTGCCCTCTAATGCCTATCATTTATGAATATGAAAATGCTTCCTGAACACATTCATAACTATTTTATATGGCCCTATGCCGTCCGTCATAGTTTGAGAGACCAAAAATGTCCTAAAGACTGGCTTCCAGGAGGATTCTCAGTCAGTGTAGGGTGCTTCAGCAAATACCGTCTGATGGCAAAACGAATCGTTGTGCCCTCTAATGTCCATCTTTTTTTCAATATAGAAATGCATCCTGAACAAATTCATAACTGTTTCCCATGGCCCTATGCCATCCATCATAGTTTAGAGACCAAAAATGTCATATGGACTGGCCTCCAAGCGGCTTCTCAGACAGTGTAATGGGGCTTCAGCCAATACCGTCTTATGGCAAAACTATGCGTTGTGCCCTCTAATGCCGCCTATCATTTATGAATATGTAAATGCTTCCTGGACACATTTGTAACTGTTTTATTTGGCCCTGTGCCGTCTATGATATTTTAAGAGACACAAATTTTCCCACATATTAAGGAAGTAATGGCTTGCGGCTTCTCAGTGTAGGGGTGCTTCAGCCACTGTGTGATGGTAAAACGATGAGTTGTGCCCTCTAATCCCTATCATTTTTTAATATGAAAATGCTTCATGAACACATTCATAACTCTTTTATGTGGCCCTATCCCGTCCGTCATAGTTTAAAAGACCAAATCTTTCGTAAAGACGGGCCCGGCACCAAACGGATTCCGGCGCAGACAGTGTTGGGTGCTTCAGCCAATACCGTCTGATGACAAAACGACGCGTTGTGCCCTTTAATACACATCCTTTTTTAATATAGAATTTCATCCTGAACACACACATAACTGTTTTATATGGCCCTATGCCGTCCATCATAGTTTTAGAGACCAAAAATGTCGTAAGGTCTGGCCTCCAGTTTAAGAATAATAATAATAATAATAATTATTTATATAGCGCTTAATCTTTCTCAGAAGCTCTAAGCGCTTTACAATCTGTACACAAAACTAAAAACACATGACGTATGCACATAACAAACAAAACACAATGCCCGAACACACCACTTTTACAATAAACTAAACAACAATACATACATAATAATTTATATTCTAATTAACATTCAGTCTAAACAAGGAGGATTGCAGAACTACAACTAAGGCATCAAACACTGACAGTTATTCAAAGTAAAGCTTGAAGAGGTGAGTTTTCAACGACCTCTAGAAGTCAGAGACAGACTCACTGTTTCTGACCAAAAATGTTCCGCGTTTTAAGAAAGTATCATTTATGAATATGGAAATGCTTCCTGAACACATTCATAACTATTTTATATGGCCCTATGCCGTCCGTTATTGTTTAAGACATCAAAAATGTCGTAAAGACTGGCCGCCAAGCGGATTCTCAGACAGTGTAGGGTGCTTCAGCCAATACTGTGTGATGGTAAAACCACTGACCTGTATTCTAACCTGTATTCTAATGGATGGATCCATTAGAATACAGGTCAGTGGTAAAACGATGCGTTGTGCCCTCTAATCCCTATCATTTTTGAATATGGAAAGGCTTCCTGAACACATTCATAACTCCTTTTTGTGGCCCTATGCCGTCCATCATAGTTTACTGAATAGACCAAAACTTTCGTAAAGACTGGCCGCCAAGCGGACAGTGTGGGGTGCTTCAGCCAATACCGTCTGATGACAAAACGATGCGTTGTGCCCTCGAATACCCATCCTTTTTGAATATAGAAATGCATCCTGAACACACACATAACTGTTTTATATGGCCCTATGCCGTCCATCATAGTTTTTGAGACCACAAATTTCGTAAGGTGTGGCCTCCAACCGGCTTTTCAAACAGTGTAAGGGGGCTTCAGCCAGTACTGTCTTATGGCAAAGCTTTGCCTTGTGCCCTCTAATGTCTATCATTTATGAATATGGAAATGCTTCCTGAGCACATTCATAACTGTTTTATATGGCCCTATGCCGTCCGTCATAGTTTAAGACAGCAAAAATATCGTAAAGACTGGCCGCCAAGCTAATTCTCAGACAGTGTAGGGTGTTTCAGCCAATACCGTCTGATGACAAAACGATGCGTTGTGCCCTCTAATGCCCATCCTTTTTGAATATGGAAATGATTTCTGAACACATTCATAACTGTTGTATACGGCCCTATGCCGTACATCATAGGTTTAGAGACCATAAATAACGTAAGGACTGGCCCCCAAATCACTTCTCAGACAGTGTAGGGGGTTTCAGCGAATACCGTCTTATGGCTAAACTATGCGTTGTGCCCTCTATATGGAAATGCTTCCTGAACACATTCATAACTGTTTTACATGGCCCTATGCCGTCCGTCATAGTTTGAGAGACCAAAAATATCCTAAAGACTGGCCGCCGCGCCAAGCGGATTCTCAGAAAGTGTAGGGGTGTTTCAGCCAATAGCGTCTGATGGCAAAACGATGCGTTGTGCCCTCTAATGCTTATCATTAATTTTTTGAATAAGGAAATGCTTTCTGAACACACTCAAAACTGTTTTATATGCGTTGTGCCCTCTATTGTTCATCATTTTTAAATAAGGAAATGCTTCCTGTACACATTCATTGCTATTTTATATGGCCTACCCCGTCCAGCATGGGTGAAAAGACCAAAAATGTTGCCACTAGGACCGTCCGCCAACATGTTCTGAGACAGTGTACCGTCTGATGGCAAAGGCGTTGTGCTCTCTATTACCCATCATTTTTTAATAAGGAAATGCTTCCTGTACACATTCATAATTGTTTTATGTGGCCCTATTCCGCCCAGAATAGGTTCAAAAGACCAAAAATATTGTTAGAACTGTCCTCCAAGAGTCATCTCAGTGTACTTGTGCCTCATCAGCCAATACCGTCTGATGGCAAAACAACGCGTTGTGTCCTCTAATGACCAGCCGTTTTGTAATACGAAAATGCTTACTGAACACATTCATAAATGTTTTATATGGCCCTATCCCGTCCAGCATAGGTTAAAACACCAGCAATGACTTGCCGCCAAGTGGTTCTTTACATGTGAAATTGCGAAAAAAAATTGCTTTCATTATTCAGATTTTGGTGGGTTGGAAGTAGAGTCAGTCTCAGCGTAGGGGTGCTTCTATCAGCCTGTCCGCCCCACTGAAACTGAATGCTGAGAGTGCATGTGACGAGCTGTTAGCGCGGTTTTGTCATAAGCTGGGAGCCATACTACTAATTGACGCCTCCGGTTTCAGTGGCTGCTAAGAGGTGGCTGTTCTCTTCAGGGCCATGCCTTCGTCTCACACAGGCTAGAGAATGTCCCCAAGGGACGCAAATCGTATACGAAAGTGACGGATACAGGCCATCGGGCCGCCGGAGAAGGGAAGAGAGAACACACAACTGTAGTTGACACAACAAGCTCCGTATGCTGACTGGCCTACACAGCTACAGAGCGAAAATAATGGGGATAGGCTTGTAGCCTACAAGTTATATCATAGTTTCAACATACAACGTGTAGACTTGGCGATCGTGTGTGCTGCAGTAAAGTCATTCTGTACCCATCGGCAAAGCGTCGGTTCGTAGTTCTAGGTAAGTTTTTGGTTTCGGTTATTGTGCTAGATGATCTCTGTATCCGACGAATTATGTCTAGTGCAATTTTGTGGCCTACACGCAATCTGTCTATCATGTGCTCAGGTAGTCAGTTTTGGGTCACACACTTTGCAAGGAGAAACGGCTTCGCTATCCTCGGTGTACTCGAACACGCAGGTTGCAAACTTTCATTAGAGTATTTCAACTTTGCGATTGAACGAGATTTGTTTGTCAGAGTGTGTTCTTAGTAGAAGTTGTCTAACAAGTTAAGTGCAACTTGTCCTATTTCCTGATGTGAATGCGGTGGCAGCTACTGGTGGCAATGTGTTTAAAGGCCTCTCAGTGGTTACTGAGCGAGTGGTCCAATTTTGTCAGTTTCATTAAATGTATCCATAATTGACTGCCGGTGGCCATGTACTAAGTTTTTGAAACCGTTACAGCCTAAAACAGTAAAAGAGGCTGAGAACCTTTTGACTTAGAGTTCACTATAGAATAGAAGTATTATTTTTTGGATTAAAAGTTATAAAAGGGATTGAACTATTCTGCATGAGGACACAAATATTGAATGGGGTCAGCATGCAAGACATGGGGTCATTGCTTAGTTGGTAGTGCTGTCTGCTAGTACTAGTAGCTACTTTACATTCTGATAATGGGTAGACCATCGAAACCGATGATGTCGTCATTGTGCATGACTTCTGTTTGTGGGTGCGGGTGTGGCTGGCCAAGCCAATCCTGGAGCCACACCTGCGAGGGCAATGGGGGCACTGGAACATAGCTGTGGAGAGAGTCGACACTGTCTTTCTGCGAGCTCTGGCACTGGTGATCCGTTCGCGCCGATTGTGTTCAAAGAGCATGCAGGCTTTCCTGGTGGCGGCACGCCAGCCAGATCTGTCTTGTGCTTGTGCTTCAAGTTACTTTACCGGGAAGACGCAGTGCTTGAGGCTGTCTCTTATGCAGTCTTTGAAGCGTTTCTTTGGCCGTCCTTGCTTCCTGTGGCCTTTTGAGAGTGCACCATACAGGAGTTGGCGTGGCATGCGAGAATCATCCATGCGTATGACATGACCTGTCCAGCGGAGTTGTGTCTTTAAGATCAAGGTTTCAACACTCACTAAGCCAGCATTGTCCAGGACTTCCAGGTTTGTCACCTTGTCTTGCCATTTGATGCCCATGAGTGAACGCAGGGATCTCATGTGGAAATGTTCAAGCTGCTTGAGGTGCTTTCTGTACAGCGTCCATGACTCACAGCCGTAGAGGAGGCTGGGGAGAACTACTGCCTTGTAGACTTTGATCTTGGTGGAGAGCTTGACGTTGTTGTTATTCAACACACAAGTGCGCAGGCGACCCAGGGCTTGGCTGGCTTTGCTGATGCTAGCTGCGATTTCCTTATCGATAGTACTGTCAGAAGAGATGATGCTCCCAAGGTACCTGAACTGGTCGACAGTCTTCAGCTCGGTGCCTTCGATGTACACTTTGGGTGAAGGGGGGGGGGGGGGGGGGGGCTCTTGTGCCTGGGGCTGATTGGTGCAGGACCTCGGTCTTGCTGAGACTGATGGTGAGGCCAAACAGTCAAGAGGCTTCCGAGAACCTGTTGACGATGGTCTGGAGGTCAGACTCCGTGTGCGTCATCAGCAAACAGCGCCTCAAGGATCAGTCTCTCGATGGTCTTGGTCATGGCGTTCAGTCGACAGAGGTCGAAGAGAGAGCCGTCTAGTCTGTACTTCAGGTACACTCCCTTCTCAAGGTCGCGTACTGCATGTGTCAGAACACACGTGAAGAACAGGTTGAACATCACGGGGGCAAGAACACAACCTTGTTCGACACCGTTGGAAATGTCGAAGGGTGCGGATGTGTCACCGTTTGACTGGACAACTCCTATCATTCCATCATGGAAGAGACGGATGATGTTGGTGAACTTCCTGGGGCAGCTGAGCTTTGCGAGGATGACCCAAAGCGCTTCTCTGTTCACAGTGTCGAATGCTTTGGTCAGATCTATGAAGACAGCGTAGAGGTCTATGTGCTGCTCAATGCGATTCTCCTGGACCTGTCTCACAGAGAAGACCATGTCGACTGTGCTGCGGCCGGGTCTGAAGCCACACTGAGCCTCTGGGAGTGCTTCCTCAGATACAGAGCTGATCAGGCGGTTGAGGATGACTCTCGCAAGGATCTTGCCAGCAATGGACAAGAGTGAGATCCCTCGGTAATTGGCACAGTCTGCTTTGCTGCCCTTGTTCTTGAACAGGGAGATGATTGAAGCATCTCTAAATTCATGTGGCATGTTCTTCTCTGACCAGATGCATGTCAGAATGTTGAGGAAGGCATCAAGGGTCTCAGGTCCAGCTGCCTTGAAGAGCTCTGCGGGGATGCCTGCAGCCTTGCCGGAGCTAGTCTGGTTGATCGCTTTCTTGACCTGTTCCAGGGTAGGCGGGAGGTCAAGGTCATCCAGTGTCGGCTTCTGGGGAATCATGTCCAGGGCCGCGGGATCGACAGTGTAAGGCAGGTTCAGCAGATTTGAGAAGTGTTCTCTCCAGCGCTCAGTGATGCTGCCTTTGTCCTTTAGCAAGGTGAAGGCGTCAGCGGAAAAGAGAGGGGTTGAGCTGGGTCTGGCAGGGCTGTAGACAGCTTTCATAGCGCTGAAAAACTCCTTGGAGTTGCTGGATTCAGCAAAGTGTTCAAGTTCTTTTGCTTTGCTTTCCCACCAGGTGTCCTGCATGTTGCGGAGCTCTCTCTGGGCTTTTCTCTGGAGGTGTTTGAAGTGGTCTTTCTTGGACAAGGAGTTGATGTCGTTCTGCCACTCGATGAAGGCACTGCGCTTTTGCTCCAGTAGCTTGTTGATCACTTCATTGTTCTCATCAAACCAATCCTGGTGTACTCTCTGCTTGGGTCCAAGCATGTCTTTCGCAGACTCCGTCACCATCCCCTTGAACTGGTTCCACATTTCAGTTGGGTTGCCAGTCAACGGTCCATGGGCAGTTAGCAGGTCATCAAGGTGGAACTGGAAGTTTTCCTTGACGTCTGGGCACTTCAGCTTGGCCAGGTTGAATGAAGGTTGGGTGAGCTTCGGCCTCTTCCTGTGTGCTGGTGCAATGTGCAGGTTGAGGACAGACCGCACCAGCCGATGGGTCGGTCCAGCACTCGGCTCCTCTCATGGCTCTGGTGATTCTGACATCACGAGTATCCCGCTGGCGGACAATGACATAGTCTATGAGATGCCACTGCTTGGATCTGGGATGCATCCATGTTGTCTTGTACTACTAGCCAGCCTGAAGAGGGTGTTTGTGATGGCGAGTCCATTCTCAGCGCACAATGTCAGCAGCAGCAGGCCATTGCTGTTCATCTTGCCCAGCCTGTGTGGGCCCATCACTCCTTCCCAGCATTCACATTCGTGCCCAACTCAAGCATTGAAGTCACCAAGCACGATGAGTTTGTCACTTGCAGGAGTGGACTTCAGGAGGGAGTCGAGGCTCTCATAGAACACCTCCTTGTAGTCATCGGCGTTGGTTAGTGTCAGAGCATAGGCGCTGATGATAGTGACATGTCGGGTGTGGGAGATGGGTAAACGGAGCTTCATCATTCGTTCGCTGATGCCAGTGGGAAGAGAAGGCAGCTGTCGGAGGAGCGTGGTGCGGATGGCAAAGCCAACTCCGTGTATCTTGTCCTCGTTCTCAGCTTTGCCCTTCTAGAAAAAGGTGTACCCACCCTCAGGTTCACAGATCGAGCCTTCGTCAGTAAATCTGGTTTCGCTAGGAGCCGCAATGTCGGATTTTATATCTCACCAGCTCCCTGGCTATGAGGGCTGTTCTTCTGTGCAGTCTCCTTGTCTGATCTCTGTCCAACAAGGTTCTACGTTCCACGTACCGAGAATAAGTTTCTTTTTTTGTTTTTCTTTTCGACCGCATAAAAGGGTTAAACCACCAGCCGCGGTAAGCTGACCGGTTTATGTAGGGCAGGCAATGTTTGGAACACCTTTTATAGTTCCTTCCCTTACTAGGGTGAGCAGTGCTGTCCTGAAGAGGGCTGCTCAGTCGCCTGGGATGCTGCTGAACTTCCCTGCTGCCCCTGGTACAGGGAAGAGCGACCACTGGTCCACAGACCGCCTACGTGCAGGTTCAGAGCTGTGACTCCCACTAGTAACCTCTACCTGTTGTTTCGCCCGTTCCCCATCTCCACAGGACTTCTGGAGGAAGCAGAAGAAAAAAGAAGATAAAGTAACAGATTTGGTAAAGATGAAGATGCATGCACAAAACCTGCGCGTGAAGGAGATTTTGGTGGAGAAGATGTTGCGCTGGAGCAACCCCACCCTCTCGGCCACAGAAATCAGAGTCCAGTGGCACGATGAGACGTTACAAATGGTAACTTCCTTGGCTGCAGTGGATGGCTTTGTCTTCTTCTGTGCTCTGACATGCCCTATGCACTCCACAGTGCACTGCTGACCCGCCCTCTTGGCCATTGAACCCTTGATTAGTTTCCTCCGCCCAGTCGGCCGGTGACAGACTTTGCATGCTAGGACGAGCAAGTCCTGCCTCACCAAGGGTTTGAGACCCCCGGTTTCCCCTCACTTGGTTTAGCCAGCCAGTCGAAGCTGCTGCCCGTGGTGTGGCCGCTGTGCATGCTGCAGCTACGTGGAGCCACAAGTGAGAGTTGAGTGTCAAAGTGGGGACCTAAACTGGTAGACTACTCTCAAACCTTCGAGAGGCGACTTGTCCCCCCATTTTAGGTGAACCCCCCTCCTTGAATACTCCAGACACCATATTCTGATAGGCAGGACATTTACAAATATGACTCACTCTCAAAAGGTGCCATGCAGATAACAACAAGAAGAAGCATGGGTTGAAAAACCACCTGGCAAGATTTTCTGAGTTTGTTTTCCATTTGGCTCCTCAGTTCTGTTGAGGTTTTGAAAATATTTTGAGTGGTATATGAGAAAGTCAGAAACTGAGATTTTAAAGCTTATGGTTACAATGTGTGTCTTGTGACATGTGACGACAACTTCTTTCATTTTGCCTAAACTACAGGTTAGATCAATAGATGTTAACTATAATTGATTAAAACCATTCCTTTAAAGTACCCCTCAATGAAATATTTCTGCAAAACAGGAAAAATGAGCTATCATGTGCAAAATGATTTGTCAGTCATAGGTGACTCTTTTTCACTCTCACACATTGCTTAGACAAAAGAATTTGGGTTTTACGACGAAAAGGTGACTAAGGCCATCTCACAGCAGTTATACAAAAGAAGCATCGTGATATTCAGATTATGCCTTTGTCTGCATTGATAAATCAGTGTAAAAATAAAAATGGAACTCGGAAAACGAAGTCAGCAAACTTCTAAAGCAAACTTTTTCACATCAGTATGTTACTTGTGACCAAAGATGATGTGCGACAAAAGCTGACTCGTCACGTCTCACAAGTAACATGCAATACCCAACAAACCTGGATTAAACAAAATATTTTTGAACTCACTAGAACGGATTCATTGTGCAATTCTAATGCAAATTGACACAAAAGTTTCAGTGTAGATGTGAACAAAACGATCATGAGCCGAGATGATATAGTCATGTCACTTGAGACACATTTCAGCAGTGACAGTAAAGTTAGTTTTTGCTGTCACAGAAAACAGCCCGTCTCAACATGCTGGATTTTGTTTTCAAAAAGTATTTAATTTCTCTTTTAGCGGTTATCCAAGGGCGTTAAGTTAATCAGGATACACGATTACTCACAGTAGCAGAAAACTTGGTGAGAAATGACAGCAGTAGCACCACCACCTTAACCACCACCACAAGAAGAAGAAGTAAAGGCACAAGTTGAATTTGCTTTGAAGTTTATTTTATGAGTAAAAAGTTTTTTTTTTTTTTTTTTTTTTTTTTTTAACTGTACATGTTCCAACGGTAGGCTGATGAAGACTGGAAGATGCAGTCAGAAAGTACCTTGTAAGTAAACCCTGGATCTCAAGTCAAGAATGTCTTAAAATAATAGTGGGAAATAAATGTCAGCAAACCATGATAACTGTGAAAACAGCCATTTGTCACCAAAAGTAGCGTTAACCACAGAAAAAATATTGTTTTCTTTGTGTTGAGCTTCATCAATGGCCAGCTGCACTGGTGGGCCCTTGACTGAGGCTGCTGGTTCCCAAGATGTATCTGGACTGGAAGGCCAAGCATACAGCTCCCCATCCTGCTTGCTAAGGCTGGCATGTACCAGTTCCAGCATGTCAGTATCTTGTGCTCTACCAATCATCCTGCCCACTTTCCTGATTACTTTGTTGAGACGATCTTGATCTCCTTTACATAAATTTCTACCCCAGCACGTCAGTCCAAAAGTTAGAATGCTAACAATACTGGAGCAGTAAAACATATGTAAAAACTGAGTGCTGACATTAAATGATCTGAGCTTTCTCAAACAGTAAAAACGGGTATGCGCTTTTTTCACAATAGCCTCTGGGTTTTGTTTCCAGTTGACTTCAGCCACATGAAAGATGGTCTTGAATGACAAGAGACGCAATGTGTCCTTCACAGTACTCATGACAATCCAGTTGTCTTTTCAAACCCCTTTCTTTCAACATAAAAATATAATCACTCAAAAGAGGCCACACTGTATTCTTTGAAAATGTAATAAATACATATAATGTAATGCATGGATGACAGTGTGAAAACTTGAAATGACTGAAAAAGTCCACAGACTAACTATGACCTGGCATGCAAGAGACATGAATTCTCAATACCCCTCATGAAAATTTGTGCCTCTTGTAGGTGGAACAGGCTGGCGGAAGGACTGTTCTGTCTGAAACCAAAAGCTGAAATTCAGCTTTCTGGAATTTAGAAAAAGCTGAATTTGTCTACAGGACTGAAGACTGTCATTCATGGTAATGCAAATCAGTCCCTTCACCTGTCAGGTAGATCTCTGAGTGCAGTCTGACAGCTGACTAACCATTGAAAAGCAGCACTAATATTTTACTCTGTTACTGTTCACTGTGATTCTGTTTTGTTATGAACACTTGTCAAGGTCTGTTTTAGAATTCTGAAAGATTAATTGACCATTCAGGACCCAAACTAGTTTGCACTGTTCAGTTCATAGTGAACCTTTATCCTATGCAGTTCATTACAGTGGATTGATTAAAGGGGCACCCCCCACCTTTTTAAGGCTTCAGTTCACAAAAAGCTTTTCCTGGGCTTCAGTATACATACCCACTTAGACAGTGACCACCCAATTGTCCCACCAAATGCTTTCTTTCGTCCGTTCAAAGCGAAAAGGGGCCCACTCGAATCTTCTGACGGATACATGAAAAGATTGCTTCTGATAGGCGATGGTAGCTGACGTCATAACTATTCTATACAACCTTATGTCATCTGCATAATTATAACCAATCAGAGACAAGATGGCGGACGAACCAGCGAAGAAAAAAAAAGTATCATCGACCCGCGCCGACAATGACAGACTCGGAATTGAAGAGAAGAAAAAGGAAGAGAGACAAGATGCCCCTAAGTAGAATTGACATCGGATAAGGGAATATGGACATGTGACAACGCGTAAAGCAAGAGCATGGCTTGACTGCCCACCTGAAATTTGTCGTTTTCCTGCTGAATCAGTAAGTAATCTACGGTCTTTGTCAATCGTCCTAAGTAGTTCCGCGAGTGCTAGTGATTTTCAGAATTCATTATCTTCGGTAGAATTTATCTCTTACTGATTTCGCAAGATTTTAAACCTGTTTTGTCATATAGTTATGAGCTAATTATCACATTTTATGCTGCAAAAAGATCTGAAAAGTATGGTGTGTCAGCGTTGCACATCACTGGTTGCAACATGTTTTTGTCTGTGGGGGCTCTTATTCACTCAATTCAGAGAGGTAGTGTTTCTGCTGCGATGGTGGATTTGTCTTTTCCAATCTTTCAGTTACGTAGACTTTGATGTGTGAGATGTGAAATTGACTGCAGTGCAGAAAGTGGGTATGAATACCAATGTTCTGTTTCAATGATGGAAGACTGTGCATGTTTCCGAGGGGTAAAGGATCAAAGGTCAAACTAGGCACCGTGGACGCACGCTCGCTTTGTGAGAATCAAACAAGCCATGCCCTCGGTGCACGATGCAGCACAATCTAGCAGGTCGAGCGGAACCCGCATTGTGATTTTGACAGCATAGCGAGTATGTAAGGTTTATTCTACTTTCTCATGAAAAATTACGTCAAAGGGATGCCGGAGAACATCAGTACATGTGTACACTGACACATGTGTACACCACACCAATGACCTCGTGACCTGCAGTATTGTGATACACTGATAGTCGGCTGGGTTCTGCCTTGTGACGTAGGCTCATAAATATGCATGTTAATTCAAAACGGGGCCGATGCAGATGATAAATCCACGACTCACGTGCAAAAACAATACTCCCTCCAAACAATGAATTTCAACATTTGGCATTGTACTTAGATCATAAAGCTCTAAGATAGTACACAAAGGACCCATACACATACTGTCAGCAGTATCTGTTGCAGACAGTTTTCTGACTGTTTTGAGATGTTTGATCCTGGGGAATATAACTTTAAGAATCAAGCTTGCCTTGTTTAATAGCTTATAATGGAAATTAATAAGATCATGGAAGGTGTGGCACCACTCTGCTGCTGAAAATGTGTAATGGTTAAAAACTTATTTCCTTAGCACGAAAAGACAGATCAGAAAAATAATTCCAGTGTACCTTGTGGGTCAGACGGATCATAAAATCGTGCTACTTGTGACCAGGGACACAACTGAAATTTGTGTCGCATGTTATATTGTAAAATTATTTTTCTGCTAAATACTGTAAGCCAGTTCTCGAGTCACCAGAAGCGACGTTTAAGAATCTGAACTCGTTACTACAAGAATCCATTTAAAAAAGAAAAGCAACTCTGCCATTTTGATCTAAGAATGTAATGTTCATGTTTCACATGTCAATAGTGTGTTATTTGTGACATGATTATTTAGCATGACGCTGATAAAGAACTTACCACTGTGTAAAACTGCCATGATCTTCATGAGAAAAAGCAATGTGGGTGTGTGCCGCCATCTTTCTGGATTGCAGAAATGCTGATTTGGTGCGAAGAAAGCCCATTATATTTTTCACTGCTTCAGTGTTTTTCACGTGACTTTGTTACACCACAACTTTGGCACGCTCAAAACCAGGTCAAAATTAATCAACACGACCTGTTTTCACTGAGACTGATTAATTTTTCTCTCTTCTTTTTAAATCATTCATTTCATGCCAATCCATTTTTGAGCCGGGCAGCAGTTCCAATAATGTGCATAATGCAGTTGTGACACCACATGGAACGAGTGACAGACAACCTTTGCGTACACCACAGCGGCATAAAACGCCCTGAGAGAGTCAGGCAGGTGTTGTTGTATTAAAGAGTGATTCCTTTTTTTTCACTCACATTTCGATATCAGAAGCGAGTTATACGCGGACAGTTGTACTGAGAAGAGACCCAAGCGAAATGCGTTTTTCACAGCCATTTTACATTTGATTCTGCCACAAGAAAGAGTAAAAAAGATCGTTCATCATTCATTTAGCTGTGAAAACCACTTTATTTCTCTCATCAAACATTTTTACATCGATATTACACACTTGTTTGTTAGATATCAGTTATATAAAGTAGTTGTGGTCTGTTATGTGAGTAGAGGTTTGTCCAGAGCACCTTTTGGGAGTTAGCCATATTCCTGTAATGTAAAAATCTAATACACTCTGGGATTAGTGTCCATGTCTACATTCGTGTGCACAGTATGTATATAAACATCTAAATATGCACATGAAAAAAAACTATACATTATATCCTAACTCTAATCTTCAATATAATATTTTGACACCAGTACTTAAAGCCAGAGAGAAAAACAAAGAAGAAAACCTACCCTGTGTATTTAAGTTTTATGGCTCTGTGCTTGTCTGTTATTCTAGACCTTGTGAGTGTCCCACTCTGTAGTAGGTAACAAATCACAAACCATCACACATACTGTCTTAAACAGCTGAAGACATTTTGTTTATGTGGCAAAGGCTGTAAATGGAATAAGTGTTGTTTTTTTGTTTTTTTTTCCTTTTGTTGAGTTTGTGGGGTTCTCTTTTTAAGTCCCTTCTATTTATAGAAGGGACATTTTAGGATGGGTCGCGGTGGGGCGAATTTAATAGCATGTCCATGATGTCAAAGGCGGGCAGGCTAAACCTCTAACAATTGGAAGTAACAAGATAAAAATTACGTCATGTCTAGTTATGCTAACCTCGCTGCTGAACGTACATTTGGCGCGAAGCGCCGTATGTGCATATATGTATGTATGTATGTGTGTGCGTATGTATGTAAACAAGAGAATATCCAATATTTTTGTACACACTAGCTTGAAACTTGGCAAAATACTTTCTTAAGCGGGTGGCTAAGAGAGCCTCCGAGCATATTGTAATTGAATATCACATTGAAGACATAAACGAACGTTCATAGGAAGTCGATTGACCCAGATTAGAGTCCATAATTTTTGTCATATTTTAGCTAGTTTGGAGAAAGACATTGGATGAGTTCATTAGCCAGCTTTGTATCCTTTCAACTTCTTTAGTTAAAATTAATTCTTTTCAGAAAATAATTAAAACAGTGAAAAACCTTGACTTCTAGAGAAAGTCAGTGTCGGTGATGTAAAAGAAGCAACTCCATCACCACACAGACATACTGTAAATAAGACGTAATTCTCTCTCTCTCGCTCTTTCTCACACATGTTCTCATGTCCAAGAGGCATAGATCCTCATGTGCCCAGAGGGCGCATGAACATCTATGCTTCTTGAGGATTTTTGGAGCGTGCGCATGCACACACGCATACACATACACACACATCATGCGCTTTCAGAAGAGCATGCAGGTCTACTTAGTATAGCATGTACTGATGTAGCTAGGTAAAGTCAACCTGATTTAATACAAATTATAGCAAGACTGAAATTGTACCGTAAAATTCTAGTTTTGTCACCATTTTCGCAAGTCTTGAAGTGAAAGCAAAACTCATATCACGTTAAATACAAGATTACTTAAAAACAAAACAAGATGGGATGAACCCACAAAGTCCCAAGCTGTCCTCGCTGTCAATGGTTTCTACCTTTTGTCTTTGACCTGATTCTGATGTTGAATTATCTCCTATTGAAAATTTCTCGCAGATCTGCCAATGCGTCTGTCAGTTCTATAAGGGGCGCAGGATATGCGCGTCATTGATTTGTCAAACGTCATTTGTCATGACATAAGTTTTAGTTCTTATGTAATTTTATATTTTACATGATGTGAGTTTTACTTTCGCTTCATAGGCCTGAGAAAATGGTGACAAAACTAGAACTTCACGTTACAATTTCATTCTTGCTATAATTTGTGTGAAAGCAGGTTGACTTTACCTAGCTACATGATATACTAAGTACACGGGTCACCTGTATGCTCTTCTGAAAGCACGTCGATGTGTGTGAGCATGTTAGTGTGTGCATGCATGCATGCTCCAAACATCTCCAAGAGGCATAGATTCTCATGCGCCTGGTGGGTGCAGGAGGATCTATTCCTCCTGTAGATGTGCGCATGTGTGAGAGAGAGAGAGAGCCATGCGCGTGAGAGAGAGAGTGACGTCACATTTAGAGTATTATGTGAGTGTCTGCATGGTGACAGAGTTGCCTCTTTTACATCACCGCCACTGTCTGACTTTCTCTAGAAGTAAAGTTTATTTAGTGTTTTAATTCTTTTCTACAAAAAAATAATTTCTACTAAAGAAGTTTGAAAGGATACAAAGCTGGCTAATGAACTCACCCAATGTCTTTCTCCAAACTAGCTATAATGCAAAAGTTCAAGTAAATATGACAATTACGGACTCTAATCTGGGTCAACCGACTTCCTATAAACAGTCGTTTATGTCTTCAATGAGACATTCAATTACAATATGCTCAAAGGCTCTCTTAGCTTAAGAAAGTATTTCGCCAAGTTTCAAGCTTGTGTGTACAGAAATATCGGAGATTCTCTTGTTTACATACATACATACATACGCACATATGGCGCTTCTCGCCCAATGTATGTTTAGCAGCAAGGTTAGCGTAGCTAGACATGACGTAATTTTTATCTTGTTACTTCAATTGTTAGAGATTTAGCCTGCCCGCCTTTGACATCATGGACATGCTATTAAATTCGCCCCACCGCGACCTGTCCTAAAAAGTCCCTTCTATAAATAGAAGGGACTTAAAAATACATCATGACAAATGATGTTTGACAAACCAATGACACATATGCGCGCAACTCCAAGAGGCATAGATCCTCCAAAGCCTGGAGGGCGCATGAACATCTATGCCTCTTGAGGATGTTTGCAGCATACGCATGCACTCACACACAGTCACATGCATACACACACATTGACGCACATTCAGAAGAAAATGCAGGTGTATTTAGTATTGCATGTAGCTAGGTAAAGTCAACCTGATTTCACACAAATTATAGCAAGACCAAAATTGTACCGTGAAATTCTAGTTTTGTCACCATTTTCCCAAGTCTTTAAACGAAAGCGAATCTCATATCACGTTAAATATAAAATTACGTAAAAACAAAAAAAAAATGTCATGACAAATGACGTTTGACAAACCAATTACGCGTATGCACTGCATGTGCCCCTTATAGAGTTCACTATGATGCATTGGGACATCTGCGATGCTTTTTCAAAAGGAGATATTTCAACATCAGAATCAAGTCAAAGACAAAAGGTAGAGACCCTTGACAGCGAAGACAGCTCTCATATAGAAGGGACTTGGTGGGTTATGGTTTATCCCGTCTTGTGTGTTGCTAAATGGTCTTAGCTTTATTTAGGCCCCTTGTCGTAGGTTTATTTAACATATTGGACCAGCTGGCGACAAACATTCAATATTCTGTTTAGTTCTTTTCACAAGCAGTGCAGGCACGTCCTGAGAAAATCTTGTTGCTGTCGGGACGTTAAGCAATGTACAATCAATCAATCTTTCGGGCTTACCCTTATACTTTTTGGTGATATCTGTATGGACAACCCCCCTCCCCCCCCCCCCACCCTGCACCATGAGTGTGATGTTTTTGTTCTTAGGCAGACTTTGAAAACGTGTAATTGCAAATGTTTCAAAATTTTTGTCCAAATGCTATGGCTGTTTACTCCTGGTATCCAAATTCTGTTTGCAAAAGGGCATGCCGTGTACCGACAACCAAAGGCAGACACTAGATCCACATCAGTGTTTGCTTAGTCCGTCAACCAGGCCCTTTCATCAGCAAGAGGCATAGACTTTCATCAGTACCTGCAGATGCAGACAGAAATGCTATGTCTCTTCATTTTGTGCAGTTGGTTTGAGGATACTGGCCTTATATACATGGACATCTATTGTCAGAGCGAAGAAGGGTAGTGGTTTTAAAAGTTGTTTTTTTAAATGGTCAGTGTTTCCCAACATTTCAATCCCACTCCCAGTCAGGTCTCTCGATTGTGTCAGAGAGTCAGTCTGCCAGCGCTCCTTTTCCTTTTATTATCCGTGTACTAGCTGATATGATTTATGCTCATTTGAATGCCGTTACGGGTTATGAGTGCTCTTTGTTAATTTTCACCGAGCGATTGTCTTTCAGACTGTAACGCATTATCTAACAATCGACAATCAATCAGACACCCAACCAACGCTATCCCCCCCCCCCCCCCAACCCTTCCCCCCCCCCCCCCCCCCCCCCAAGAAAAAAATGAAAAAATGATAACAGGCAGATATGATTACGAGACCGAGTCGTAAGACAAGGACATTTTGATTCGCGTCAAATAATCACATCTGTCGGTTATCAGCACTATATCAAGGCAAATGTTGCTCACTATAATTTATGTACCCAGTCCAAAACAAAAACTGTGCCTCGCGTCATTCATTTTTGTGGCTGATTGTGGTGTTCAAACAAAACACATGAATGGCATACGACAGCATATCACTGTCGACTCGGCCTTTAGATTTCATCTGACTGTGAAGACATCGGTACTCTGTATGCCAGTGATCACAAAGTACAAGGATCAATGTGTTATGGGGATTTTTTTTTTTTTTAAATGCATAGGAAGGAATCAGCCAGTCAGAGAAAGAAAATAGCACATACACTGCAGTAGGAGCAAAATGATGTCATTGTGAACTTTGTGTCATGTCATCACGTCATCATGCACATAATGACATGAAGCGAAGCTTATGATTTTCGTGCTTGTGCTAATAGTGCTGTTGATTTTCAGAAGGCTCACTAAATTAATATTTTCATATTGTAAACAACGAAACGGACTAGGAAAAGTGAATATTAGTTATTACACAGGTATCACAGTGGTACACAACATATGATATAAGAGACAGTCAATAGCCACACAAGCGCGCACACAACCTACATGTGCATACCGCACCAAAGTAAATGCTGTAGTATGTACTGTGATGTGTTGGGGCCTGAGATCCCGGTCCCCATTGCTCCAACCACAGGGTACAGAATCGCAGGCCATGGCACAAACAGCATACTTCTTGCAATTGCATACTGACAAACATGCATTAACACCAACCTACCCAAACACATACTCACTGTGACACGTTATTTTGGTCATAAAATCCTTCCTGTCGGTGCAGCTACCAGCACTCTGAACAGTACCAGTGGCTGCGCACACATGGGAGCCAATAACATCATTGCCTACATTATCTTAAAAGAATTATGAGCAAATGTAAAATGAAAGAGATCTGTACAGCAGCTGCACAAGTCTTGAAATGTGCAAAGAAAGTCCTATTTATTTCTCACTGCACAACAGAATAAAAAGAAATATGAATACTACACACATGATATAATGTCAAGTGTCAGTTTGATCCTAAGGGTGTTTCCCTATAGCTGCGTGACAATGGTGTGACACAGCAACAAAGTAGCTGAGCAGCAGGCAGAAATTCACTTTGTGTGTTTCCATATAGCGACATGACAGGCAACATCGTGCCTCGTTTTGAAGTTCTTTAGAATTGTTGCTGGTTGCTCCAGCCGGCTTTCCGTTAATGAAATATTTCCATATTTCAACGGACAATTTTTTTAGAGGGACAAACAAAATGGAAGGCTGTCTGTCCATGGGATGAATAAAATCTTGAGAAAAAACAAACTTATCCTAGCTGTGTTTCAAGTACGCGACCGACTGTAGAATGCCTGAGATGGAATTTTGGCTCATCTGCGAAGCAGGAGTGAGTATGTTCTGGGCCAGTCGTTGTCTCTCATCGGACCACCATCGTCCGTGGTAAACTTTAACATTGGCATTTTCTGCGAGACTATTCAAGTCGCAGTCTTCAAACTTGGCCCAATAATACTTTTTGGAAAGACCTTTCTAAACATACCAATTTCTGTGACCTCTCACAAAGGCCATAGTCACACTCACAGGGGATCAGGAAATGGGTCCAAAATAGCCATATTTTGACAAAATGTAATTTTTCTCAAATACTATAATTCACAACTTCAAACCCACACTTGGTACAAAGATACCTGATGGTCAGACCTATCTATGCATACTACATTTGTAATTTGATTGACCACTCTGAAATGGGTCAAAAATAGCAATTTTGTTTTGACAAAAGATGTTTGTTCTCAAATACTATTGACAACTTCAAAACCAAACTTGGTACAAAGATACCTGATGGTAAGACCTATCTATGCATCCAATGTGTATGATCTTTCAGAAAAGCCAAGGGTCAAAAGAGGTTGGCAATGTGTGTAAAATGCCAATTTTTGCATAAAATTGTAGTTAACATTTTTGGAAATTTTTTCTGGAACAAAGGTAGCTGATGATAAGACCTTCCGATGCATACTAATTTAGTCGACATCGCAAAGGTCAAGGGCACGGGGTTTGACAGATGTGTGAGAAATGCTTCAATTTTGAGAAAACATGGATTTTGCTGCTGAAAGTTGTACTCCCTTCACAGCAGAATTACTCAATGGGGTGATAAAATGTAAAACTGCTGTCACATTGCACTGTCCCTCCCTAGTCGTGACATTAACACAATAACAATAAAAGTCAGGTTACAGTCCTCCGAACTGACGGCTGAAAAAACATCATTTACAACGTACTGTTCATATACAAGAATCATGGAACTATACCAAGGCAGAGTGAGTAACGGAAAGCTGAATAAGAATGGGACCACCGTGGTAAGTCGACGAACGCCTGTGGATCCCTCCCATCCGGCTTCCTTAACGGTCGTACAAAAATTATCGCATGATTTTTCATATTCGGTATTTACATAAGCCTACAGTTTGTCTCGGCTGTCAGGTACGTTTAGGTGAATTGTGACCTGTATGCCTTAGGTGTGAAAATCATCAGACAATGTTTTGCACAACTTTTTAGGATCATTTGTAAAACAGCTAACATAACTTTAATTTTCTTTTATGAAAAAAACTATCATCTCATTAATAACTGCATGATTTTTCATAAACAGTGTTTGCATAAGCCTGCTTTTTGTCACGGTCCTGGGGTAGGATTAGATCAAATTCTGACCTGTAAGCCTGGTTGTGAAAATTGAAAAGTTGATTCTTTGATATGTCAAATGTTAGTACTGCAATGAGTGACGTATAACATCGAGTCGTCACTATGAACACAGCGTCGTGGAACTAATGATGCCATGACGTGATGCTTGAAGTGACGTCATTTCGCTGCTCATGCTGCTATTCTTCTTTAAAATAGCTATGCTATGCCAGACCATGGAGCTTACAAGTGGCGGGAATCGCCGTGTGTCCGTCTTTATTTCTGTGTGCCAGTGTGTGTGGATCAGAGGGTGGGTTAGAGTAGAAGGAGACAGATTCCCATTGCTACACCAGCCCACAGAGCATACTAATGGTGGGAAGCGCCGTGTGTCCATCTTTATTTGTGTGTGCCGACGTGCATGTTGATCAGGGGTTGGCTTAGAGAGGAGGAAAACTGATCAGCATAATAAGCCTAAAAATATGATCAACTCTGAATGTTCCTGAAAGATAAACGCATCTGAGCTCCAAACAATTCGATAGACTTTGGGATGAAATCCTTATCTTGTTACATTTTCTAATCACTTGTGACCTTTGACATATGAGAGGCGTTGCCAAAAATAGCATGCATAAAAAAGTTGTTAATCATCAGGCATCTTGTTAGCAAGTATGTAAATAGTATTTTTGAAAAAAAGGCTTTTTGTGACCTATTTCTTGATTTTTTCAAGGGGTCACCCAAATTGGTATGCATAGAAAGAACTAACCATCGGGTATCATTATACAGTCTACTCTGCTTATAACAAAGTCAGATATAACAAAATTCAGATATAGCAGCACTTTTTTAAGGTCAAAACAGCATTTTTTTAACGTAAATTACTTCGTTTATAACAAACACCGGATATAACATTACAAGAACAATTGCTGGTGCTTTGTTATATCAAGAGTTTACTGTACGTCTGGGTTTGAAGTTGTGAATAGTATTTGAGAAAAAAATTCTCAAAATACAGCTGTTTTTAACCTATTTTCTCATCCCCTGTGACTTTGACCTTTCAGGTATGTCACTGAAAATGCCATGTTAAGAACAGTCTTGCCAAAACGTATTCCTGTGGCTTCTCTGAGAAAATGCCAACTGTAAAGTTACCATGGACAGATGACTACTTTCATATCCGACTTGAGCCAAAAATGGCAGAATTTTCCAAGTCATATTTGACACATTTTCAGCAGGAACTGATTCTGTAAGTCTCTTCTGTCAGATGCACTAATTGTGCAGTCTAGGTTATGCTTTAGTGTAACTGAAAACACTGTTTGACATGCCAGGAGGGGGCATGGCAGAGGTGTAATCACATCAATGCATTCAGCTGGGTGGCTCGGAGCTTTCAACTTTTGTCGGAAAGGTTGTGGACTTGAATTCAGGTGGGGTAAAAATTTGTTCAAACCCTATTCGGTGTCCCATGTTTATAATCATCTTTGTAGTGGACAAAAGAAGTTAAGCCACAATTGTCTTCAGAATAGAAATGATGTGAATATGCAAGCAGCCAGCGGTAGTGTTTACAGTTCCGGTGGCCTCACAGTACCAGAGATTGCATTACAAGGAGGCCAATCACATCAGTACATTCATATTCTACATTACATACATTATGACATTTTAATAAGACTGCACAACAAAATAAGAAGACTCTGAATATAGCAATACAGTGCTTTTAGAAAAATGATATGTCACTGTGGTGGTAAACCCAATGTACAAGCAGCCACCACTACTGTCAAAAGCACCGGTGGCTGCCTGCACAAATAAAATCAATAAGTTTTTGTGTTTCTGTAAAAACTGCACAACAGTTAAACATTAACTGTTTAGGGCTTAACGTCTCTTGTCCACCATTTTTGTTTTCAAAGACGAGGCACCAAATAAAAGCAACTAGATTTACTAAACGTGTGAAATGTACGAGCAAAAGAATATACATGACATGTAAAGTTCTGTGGCCCTAAACCTCCTGTATGTTCCCATCACAGACGACAGTCCTATTTCAATTTACATCAATTGTGCCAGGGGCCGGAGCATCTAAGTGGGTGCTGTGTTGGGCACTTTTGCGCTGTATTACAATGAACACCAATGCTTGAAGACTTGGACATCTGCCCACACACACAAATTCAATCTGCATTCAACTACAGGAATGATGCAATATTAAAACAAAAAAGAATGGCAAAACCATTACGACTCATGTGTATGACCGATGCACATATGTGTGACCTTTGAGACAATAAGTAAAGGGCTGGCTTCAGCACCAGCAAAATCCATGTTTTCTCAAAATTTAAGCATTTCTCACACATCTGTCAAACCCCTGTAACCCTTGACCTGTGCAATGAGTCAAATGAATTGGTATGCATAGAAATGTCTTGCCATCAGCAAACTTCATGACAAATTTGATTAAAAGTTGATATAAAGAAAGGCAAAGCCCTTATGGCTCATGTGTATCGACCGATCCACACACGTCTGACAATAAGAGATGTCTTCTGCACTAACAAAATCCATGTTTTCTCAAAATTTAATCAGTTTTCACACAGTTTTCACACTCCCCACCCGGGTTTGCCCTGGGGGACTTGGGTGGGGTTAGGTATTTTTTAGTTCCCAGGGTCACCCTGGTCAGCCCCACAGGGTGGGTTTTTCTCTCTATTCTGGGGCATGTGTTTCTGTCTACCCTTTGTCCATTCACCTGTATTTGCCTTTTTAAAACTCTCCCTACTGTCTGCACTGCCTGTAGCTCTTGATATTGGATGTGTGTTGCTAAATGGTCTTAGCTTTATTTAGGCCCCATGTGTTAGGTTTATTTAATGTATTTGACCGGCTGGTGACATACATTCAATGTTCTGTTTATTTTTTTTCACAAGCAGTGCAGGCACGTCCTGAGAAAGCCTTGTTGCTGTCGGGACGTTAAGCAATGTACAATCAATCAATCAGTTTTCACACATCTGTGAAACCCCTGTGACCTTTGCAATGAGTTGACTAAATTAGGATTCATAGGAGGGTCTTATCATCAGCTACCTTTGTGCCAAATTTGATTGAAAAGTTTGCAAAAGTGTTGATAATAACTACAATTATTGGCATTTTATACACATTTTTCAACCTCTTGTGACGCTTGAACTTTTCTGAGGGGTCATCCAAATTAGTAGGCATAGATAGGTCTTACCATCATGTGTCTCTGTAGCAAGTTTAGGTTTGGACTTGTGAATAGTAATTGAGAAAAAATATTTCTTGTCAAAATATGGCTATTTTTAAAACTTATTTCCTGAGCTTTTGTGACCTTGACCTTTCTGAGGGGTCATCCAAATTAGTATGCATAGATAGGTCTTAACATCAGGTATCTCTGTAGCAAGTTTGGGTTTGAACTTGTGAATAGTATTTGAGAAGAAAACATCTTTGTCAAAATATGGCGATTTTGGACCTTTTTCTTGAGCTCTTGGGGTGACCCTTGACCTTTCCGAGGAATCAACCAAATTAGTATGCACAGAAAGGTCTTACCATCAGGTATCTTTGTACCAAGTTTGGTTTGAAATTGTGAATAGTATTTGAGAAAAAAACATTTTTTGTAAAAAATATGGTGATTTTGGACCTATTTCTTGAGCTCTTGTGACCATTGACCTTCCTGAGGGATCAACAAAATTAGTGTGCGTATAAAGGTCTTACTATCAGGTATCTTTGTACCAAGTTTGGGTTTGAAGTTGTGAATAGTATTTGAGAAAAAAAATTATGTCCAAAAATAGCTATTTTTAATATATTTCCTGATCCCCTGTGACCTTGACCTTGTGAGAGGTCACGGAAATTGGTATGTTTGGAAAGGTCTTGCCACAAAGTATCCTTGGGCCAAGTTTGAAGACTGTAGCTTGAATAGTCTCCGAGAAAATGCCAACGTTAAAGTTTACGTCGGACAGACGACCACTGGCCCAGAACATACTCACTTTTGCTTCGCACGTGAGCCAAAAATAACAGTTCTAACAGAAAATGGCATTTTTCACACATTTACCAACCTCTTGCGACGCTTGACCTTTTGGAGGTGTCATCCAAATTGGTTTGTATAGATATGTCTTACCATCAGGTATCTCTGTAAAAAGTTTGGGTTTGAAGTTGAATTAGAAGTAACTTTCTTTTTTTTTTGGTCAAAACATGTTTTTTTTAAACCTACTTATGTATCATCCTATGACCCTTAACCTTTGTGATAGGTCAACTAAATTAGTACGCATATGAAGGTCTTACCATCAGCTACCTTTGAGCCAAATTTGTTTGAAAACTTTACAAAAATGTTGATAAAAACTACAATTCTATCAAAAATTAGCATTTTACACACATCTGTCAACCTCTTGTGACCCTCGACCTTTCTGAGGGGCCATCCAAATTAGTATGCATGGATAGGTCTTACCATCAGGTATCTTTGTACCAAGTTTGAGTTTGAAGTTGTGAATAGTATTTGAGAAAAAAAATCTTTGTCAGAACATGGCTATTTTTATAAAGTATTCCCTGATTTTTTGTTACCCTTGATCTTTGAGAGAGGTCACTCAGATTGGTATGTTTAGAAAGGTCTTGCCACAAAGTATCCTTGGGCCAAGTTTGAAGACTGGCTTGAACAGTCTCCGAGAAAATGCCAATGTTAAAGTTTACCACGGACAATGAAGTCTGGCTTGAACAGTCTCTGAGAAAATGCCAATGTTAAAGTTTACCATGGATGACAGATGACGGACGGATGACCACTGGCGCAGAACATAGACTCCTCACATTTGCTTCACAAGTGAGCAAAAAAAAGTCAAAGCCCTTAAGGCTGAAGTGCATAACTGATCCACTGAATTATGTATAATCTGACCTTTGTGACCTTGACTGGAAATGAAGAGAGAGAGAGAGGTTCACACTTTTCTGTTGTAATGCTGGAGCTTCTTCCCTTTCAGAGTGTGAACAATTACATTATAAACGTTTGAAAACACAACTATGCCAGTCTTTACAGAAACCAGCCTAGTCTCCACTCACCTGTGTATTTAGCCATCATAGACTGCACTTTCCCAACAGTGACGCCTGTCACAAACGAGAGAAAAGACTTAAAAACACATATGTATTAGACACTGGGTTTAACCTAAAAATGTAATTTCATTTCTTAGCTTTTCGATCCCATTCATGCTCGCTTTTATTTTATTGTCAAATAGTTTGCCTGTCAGTGTGTCTGTCTCTGTCTCTCTCACTTTCCCTTTCCGGCTATTTTCCTCCTCGGCCATGTTTAACTGTGCGGCAAAAATCGAGTAGAGTGAGTTAGTTAGTTGGGTTTAACGCCGAGCATGCGACTAAGGCCATCTCACGTCTGAAAAATAAAGTAGAACTATCCTTTATGACAAATCACATTGCAAATTAATTATACAATCACCAAAGCGTTGCCTCAAAAGACAACTTGTACATGAGACCACTCCTCGCGCTGGGACCATATGGCGTTGAGGGGCGTCCCCTGGGTGGTGGATAGGGGGTCCCTCGTGAGAGGGGTGCACCGAATGAAATAAGGTGCCGTGAACCAACATGGTCTAAGGGAAGGTGACCCCGACAGAAAACCCCTGGTCCTCCTAGTAAGGGGGTTGGGCGTGGGGGTAGCTTCCCCACCCTGCAAAAAAGGAAATAGCTACAAAAACGCCGACGAAAAGATTAACAGTAATTTATTTCCTGGAGGAGGAAGGTTCTTCTACCAGAAGACTTATGACGTCCTGTGGTGAAAGCTGGAAGTCTTCGGAAGCCACAGGACCGAGCCGCCTCTCTCTATCCAGGGATACAACCATGGGCACATGGAACATCAAGACCATGTACCAGAGCAGCAAGGCCGCCCAGATAGCAGCGGAAATGCAAAAGTACAACCTTTCCCTGCTAGGTATCAGTGAAGCCAGATGGACGCAATCTGGCCAGAAAAGGCTGTTAAGTGGGGAGATGATTCTGTATTCAGGTCATGAAGAGGAGAATGCCCCCCATACAGAAGGTGTAGCATTCATGCTGTCACCAGTGGCACAGAGAGCGCTGATGGGCTGGGAACCTCTTGGGCCAAGAATTATCACAGCAGCCTTTAGAACCAAGAAAAAGCTCAAGCTGAACATCATCCAGTGTTATGCGCCCACCAATGACGGTGACGAGGAAGAGAAACACGAGTTCTACGACCGAGTCCAGAGTGCCTTGGACAAATGTGCGGAGCGAGACATCACCATCGTCATGGGCGATTTTAATGCCAAAATAGGGGAGGACAACACCGGATACGAAGAGGTGATGGGGAGACAGGGACTAGGTTCGGAGATGAGTGAGAACGGGGAGAGGTTTGTAGACTTGTGCTCTAAACCGACTTGTCATTGGAGGCAGCATCTTCCCACACAGAAGAATACACAAAGCAACTTGGGTCTCACCTGACCATACAACAGAGAACCAAATAGACCATATCTGCATTAGCAAGAAATTTAGAAGATCCCTTCAAGATGTTCGAGTGAGGAGGGGAGCAGATGTCGCCTCAGACCACCATCTGCTTACCTTAAGAATGAAGCTCAAGCTAAAGAAAAGCCGTACAGAGACAACAAGAAGACAGCGCTATAATGTAGGCCTCCTGAGAGAAACTGGAGTTAGAGAAGAGTTCAAACTGGTGCTGTCCAACCGGTTTCAAGCGCTACAGGAGCTAGTAAATGAAGAGGAGGCGGTCACCACAGAGCAGCAGTGGAAGGCAGTTAAAGAGGCTCTGAACTCAACCTGCAAAGACACTGTAGGGTTCAGGAAACACCATTACAAGGACTGGCTGTCGGCACAGACCTTGAAGAAGATAGAAGTGAGGAAGCAGAAGAAAGCAGTTGTCAACAACAGTCGCACGAGAGCAGCCAAAGTAAGGGCACAGGGGGAATACTCGGAAGCCAACCGCGAGGTGAAGAGTAGTATCAGGGCAGACAAAAGGGCCTACACAGACAGCCTGGCAGCAGAGGCAGAAAAGGCAGCAGGCAGCGGCAACATGAAACAGCTCTACGACATTACCAGAAGATTGTCAGGCAAGTATGGCCATACAGAAAGACCAGTAAAAGACAAAGAAGGCAAGCCTATTGCAGACAGAGCAGACCAACTCGACAGATGGGCCGAGTATTTTGAAGAGTTACTGAACAGACCTAGCCCACCCGACCCTCCAGACATCCAGCCGGCAGAGACCGACCTACCCATCAGTTGTGACAGACCCAGCCGGGAAGAAATCAGAAGAGCATTGGCATTTTTGAAGAACGGCAAAGCAGCAGGCCCAGATGGCATCCCAGCGGAGTCTCTGAAAGCAGACCTAGAGACAACAGTGGAGATGCTGTACCCATCTGGGAAGAGGAGGTGATGCCGGCTGACTGGAAGGACGGGTACCTAATCAAGCTTCCCAAGAAAGGCGACCTCAGCAAGTGTTCCAACTACAGAGGAATCACCTTGCTGTCAGTACCAGGAAAGGTCTTCAACAGGATCATCCTGGAGAGAATGAAGAGCTCCGTTGACCCCCAGCTGAGAGACCAGCAAGCAGGATTCAGGAAGAACCGATCATGTACAGACCAGATCGCCACTCTCCGCATCATCGTGGAACAGTCTCTGGAGTGGAGCTCCCCGCTGTACGTCAACTTTGTGGATTATGAGAAAGCATTTGACAGTGTGGACCGAGAGACTCTGTGGAAACTCCTACGACACTACGGTGTACCCACAAGACTCGTCCGCCTGATCAAGAGCAGCTACAATGGCATGACATGTCGTGTGATCCACGAAGGGCAGTTCACCAGGGAGCTCCAGGTCAGAACCGGTGTCAGGCAGGGGTGTCTGCTGTCTCCGTTCCTCTTCCTACTGGCCATAGACTGGGTCATGAAGATGACCACAGAGCACAGACGAAGTGGAATACAGTGGACACTGTGGACACAGCTTGACGACCTCGATTTTGCAGACGACTTGGCATTACTGTCCCACACTCATCAACAAATGCAGGACAAGACCACGAGGCTTGCTGACATCTCGTCCCAAGTGGGCCTCACCATTCACAAACAGAAAACAAAGACAATGAGGCTGAACGCAACCAGGGAAGAACCAGTCTTTCTCCAGTTGAAAAAAGTGTGGAGTTCCAGAGAGCTGTCACAACACACCAAAGTCCGGATTTTCAACTCCAATGTAAAAGCAGTTCTCCTATATGGAGCAGAGACTTGGAGATTGACAAAAACTACAGTCAACAGAGTACAGACCTTCATGAACAGTTGCCTTAGAAGAATTTTGAAAATCCACTGGCCAGAGAAGATCAGCAATGTCAGACACTGGGAGAGAACAGAGCAGATAACAGCAGAGAATGAAATTGGGCGAAGAAGATGGGGATGGATCGGTCACAGTCTGAGAAAGCCAGCTTCCAGTATCACTAGGCAGGCCTTGTCATGGAACCCCCAGGGAAAGAGGAAAAGAGGTAGGCCGAGAAACTCCTGGCGTCGAGACCTCCAAGCAGACATCAAGAGACTGGGAACCACCTGGAGTAGAATCGAAGAAGAAGCACAGGACAGGAGTTGCTGGAGGTCTCTTGTCGACGGCCTATACCCGGGTAGGGGTGACAGGCGTAAGTAAGTACATGAGACCACTGATGTGTAAGACTACCAATATCTACACGCAAATACAGTATTTCACCACTGTTCTTTGCACTGCGCTTCTTTGTTGCCTTCCCCCCACCCGGGTCTGCCCTGGGGGACTTGGGTGGGGTTTGGTACTTTTTAGTTCCCAGGGTCACCCTGGTCAGCCCCACAGGGTGAGTTTTTCTCTCTATTCTGGGGCATGTGTTTCTGTCTACCCTTGGTCCATTCACCTGTATTTGCCTTTATAAAACTCTCCCTACTGTCTGCACTGCCTGTAGCTCTTGATATTGGATGTGTGTTGCTAAATGGTCTTAGCTTTATTTAGGCCCCATATTGGATGTGTGTTGCTAAATGGTCTTAGCTTTATTAGGCCCCATGTGTTAGGTTTATTTAATGTATTTGACCGGCTGGCGTCATACATTCAATGTTCTGTTTATTTTTTTTTTCACAAGCAGTGCAGGCACGTCCTGAGAAAGCCTTGTTGCTGTCGGGACGTTAAGCAATGTACAATCATTCTTTGTTGCCTTGAAACAACCATACTGCCATTTGGCAGTTTGTTTGTTTTTTAGTTTGACGCTTACCATCACTACGTCAACAATAGGCACACTATATACACCGGTAACAGTCCAAGGAAGTGTCCAAATTCACCTTCAGACAATCAACGAGAACGAAAAAAAAAGAAGAATTTACAAAAATGAAAAGAAACGGGGAGACTGCAGGTGCTAATATTTTAGGAAGATTACAAAGTAAAGTAGGTAAAAGCACTAAGGGGAGAGAAGTGTGCATGATCGACCAGTGGTCACAGCACAAAAAAAAAAAAAAAAAAAATAGGAAAGAGGTGGTGCACTAAGAAAGTGACTAGAAGCAATGCATATGGAAGCCCCCCCCCCCCCCCTTTTTTTTTGGCGAAAAGTATGATCCTGATTCACAGCCAACAACTCGACATCGGCCAGCTCACAGTTTTCAAAGAAAAATGTAAGACCTTGCTTGAAACGTTTTCATGATAACAATCAGCAGTTGTACGTTAGGTTTACAACAGCCACCTGCGTTGTAAACATTTCTTTGAAGCAAGTGTGCTTCTATTGCTCCTTGGCAGATGGTATGCTTTCAAAGTGAAGATATCTTCTATCAATAATTACAACTGCAAAAAATCTCAAGATAATAATAACAGGTATTAATGGGCGGATCAGTGACTTCAGTGGGGTGTGTGTGGATCCTATGTTTTGTTGGGGGGGGGGGGGGCAGGACTGTCGTCATTCACTGAAAGATCAAACAGGAGGGGGGTGCGGATAGGGCAAGCGCATGTGTCAAGACTCTAACTGCTCGCCTAAATTTATATCAAATAATGGGATGGGGGGAGGGGTCCAAACATCCCAAAAGGGAATTTGTTAAATGTTATACCATTTGTAAGATGATAAATGCTAAATATTACATATATCCAGCAGAAGTTGAAAAAATATGCATATTGTTTCAGAAAATGGGCTAAAAATCTGTGCCATTCGAATGTTACACACTGTGTCAAACGAGGAAGTGAAGAAAATCGTCTGCTACTTTGTTGTGGACTCTTATCATTACTTGAATAAAACAGTAGATGTAAAATTGTTGTTTTTTGTGTGTGTGCTTAAAATGTGCACAAATAAAAGTACAAAAGTCTGTTCCAAAATAACTTTTGGGCAGATTTGCGACAGGTGTTTCACGTTTGATGACTATGGATCAAACAGTTGCAGAAGTGTCAGCCACTTGGTCTTTTGTGTTAGCAGAAAGGTTCTTCGTTCATAGCTTTGTGTTGCATGAGGCTAATGGAGAAGAGTGTGTGAAAAGGGGGCGTGACCTAATTGCCCTCTTGACCCACAATGGACTTGATTCAGGAATTCACAAGTTCTGATGAGAATGAACGACCCCTGAAGATCTGTCTTTTTCCTGTATTGATGTACGCCCTCAAATATTTTATGCCTTGGGAGGGGGGCGGGGGGAGAGAACGCTAAAACTGGAAATGAACTGTTTTTCGACTGCGATCACAATCTTCATGGGGAACCATAAGGGCCTGACAAGTGGTGCTTTGACTAAATGTAAATCCGCTGTGCCACCGGGTGCGTGCCACCGTGTCCTCTGGCTCAATTCAGAATACAAGGGAGGAAATGAAAGGCAAGCAAAGCGGCGAAGCACTGTGATTCCAGAGCAGTTTTGAACCCTTGAAGCTTAAAACCTTGAACTGAACAAACTCGGTAGATTTTTTGCCACAAATCTATACCAACATTGTCCGCCAATCAAAACTGATAGTTTAGTATCAAGGCTTTTTGCAGTCAAGCATCATTTTAGCAGACGTCCATGTGTTGGGTTTTAGACGTGGCCAGAAATATGCCTCAGCTCCTTTTTCATTGGTTTATGTAAATTAGAATATCCAATGAAATTTAAACGAGTGCATCTTACTGTCGACATGAACGTGCACACAGCAATCGCTTTAGGTATGTATTTCCCCCAGCTCGAAAAGCTCTACTTTAATGGAGTCTGGTTTTAACACTACTCAGCTGTCAATATCTTTTCAAGTAATTCCCTTCAACTTTAGAGTAAACACAGCAGAAACTAATGGATGCACAGCAGTGCAGAGTGGCCTCTTTCACGGCACTCTACTAAATAAAGGGTTTAATGTTGAACTCTAGATGTTGAGAAAGAGGTCCGAGATACTTCCGGCCACAGCTAGAATTTCACGCGTGCCTTTTGTTTCCTCCCTTGTATTCTGAATTGAGCTAGAGGACGCAGTGGCGTGCACCTGGTGGCGCAGCGGATTTGCATTTAGTCAAAGCACCAGTCGTCAAGTCCCTTTGGGGGGAACGAACTTGACCACACTACAAGTGCAGAAGCCTACCTGCGCACGCAGTTTTGGTGCACAGGACCAGTCCGAGTGAAAAGTACAGGGCGAGGTATACCAACAATCGACCCATCCCCAAACAAATATCTTTATAACAAATGTGCTGCTGTGTGTCACTTCTACACCATACCTGGTACTGATGTTGATGGCTTGGTTGTACCTAACTCGGGATGAGGCTGCAGTTGTATTTTTTGCTCTACAACTGAGTGCTATACTTAGTGTGATGCCGGAGTCGGAGAACAAATAGCAAATGGTTGCTGGGAGATCTAGAGCAGACTTGCAGACACTGAATGACTGACACAAAATGACTAACCAGAGAACGCTGTTTAAAGAGTGACGTCATCAAAATGATGTCTGACAAATATGACTTCTTTTCCTGAAGTATGCCGTGTGTGTTGCCACAGACCCCAAGATGGGTGTCTCGATAGGACTATTTATCATTAGTCCTTTGTATATGTCGGTGCCTGCATGTGTGCGTGCACTCAGTGTGTGCGTGAGTCATGTACTGTGATGACTTACGTTAGAAGACTTTGTGCCTGCCTTTATGTAGCAAACAGAGTTAGAGAGATGGGAAAAGTGTGGCTCCTGAGAATCCTATTCAATTATTGCCGAGAGAATGCCCTAAAACTATTCTATTTTACTTACAAACACCAACAGCTCTAACATAACCCACCCCCACCCGGGTCTGCCCTGGGGGACTTGGGTGGGGTTAGGTATTTTTTAGTTCCTAGGGTCACCCTGGTCAGCCCCACAGGGTGGGTTTTTCTCTCTATTCTGGGGCATGTGTTTCTGTCTACCCTTTGTCCATTCACCTGTATTTGCCTTTTTAAAACTCTCCCTACTGTCTGCACTGCCTGTAGCTCTTGACATTGGATGTGTGTTGCTAAATGGTCTTAGCTTTATTTAGGCCCCATGTGTTAGGTTTATTTAACGTGTTTGACCGGCTGGCGACATACATTCAATGTTCTGTTTGTTTATTTTTTTCACAAGCAGTGCAGGCACGTCCTGAGAAAGCCTTGTTGCTGTCGGGACGTTAAGCAATGTACAATCAATCTAACATAACCCACACCAACAGCTCTAACATAACCCACACGTCCTGAGAAAGCCTTGTTGCTGTCGGGACGTTAAGCAATGTACAATCAATCTAACATAACCCAACCCCACTGACACCGAAACCATATTTTGAGACATTATTTATAGCTTCAAAAAATCAACATATTACATTATAAAATGAATCAAGATAAACTTCTTGACTTAGACTTGAAAAAACAACATCTTCTCTGTGATAGTTTCTGGCAAATCGAAAGGTTATCTTGGAAAACAGTATACAACCGAAGACATCAAATCACTCACCGATGAAGAGATAGTTAAGCTACACGCTAAATATGAAAATTACATTGGTTCGCTAATAACCCATGACTTAAGTTGATCTCTCGTGTGTCTGTACACAAAAGCAGTTAACCACTTCCTGCCTGTGGATACTGACAGTTTATCACACGATCTTGAAAGCAACCCTATTGTTTCAAGTACAATCGGCAAATAGCATACCTTATGTTTTACAAGTTTGGAAATTACCTCGCCCCCGCGGTCACAATATTAATCACTGGGAGTCAAGTTGATTTTTCTAAAATAAAATTTGAAGCAGAAGATAATGGAGGAGAACCAGACAACCCCACAACTGAGCTTGACTCAAATTCAAATGGTAACTAAGGTTAAAAGCCCAGACAAACTGTAGGCGGGACAGACAGAAAAAAATTACAACTGCAGGGGTTAACAGAAAAGGCTCATGTAACTGACCCACCAGTGCCACCGTCAACAGCGTCATCACCCCCACTGCCAACCCCACCACCTCCACAACAAAGTGAGAGACTAACAACTGAACCTGTCACACAACAGCCTAAACCTGTAATAACAAAATACTTTGTTGGCAGATTTTTGTTGTTGGATTTGGTTATGTAGGTTACAAGCTATGGAAAAAATACAAGCCACAAACTCAACAGTGTCCAAAAATGCAGAATCTCAAAAAGCAAAGCAAGAAGTCTCCACATTATCAGCAGCACCAAAAGCTTTTGATTCATTTTTCATGCAGTAAATAAATTTATTATTTTAATTTTTGTTGCATAAGAAAATGAGTGACGCAAAGAACATAATGAACCTTGTCTATCACTCTGCCGTTCTAAGTGGACTAGCAGTCACCTACACTATGCTAGGGCAGACTCTTCTCAAAATGGGTTCTGCAGACCTGGGCAAACTAGATTTCAAAGACAGTGCTAAGCTAGTTGTGTTTGTCATGGCGTCGATTGCGACAAAAGACTTTATTGTTAAGCAAGGAATTATTCCAGAAAATGTATCTATAATCTATGTAAATAAAAATATGCCAACATTGGCTGTTATCATTGGCGGTGCTGTTGTTAATGCACTTGCTTTCAGTAGATCAAATTACCTCATTTCAACAGTTAGTAAAGAAGAGAGTGCGGACGAAATGAGACGACACAACGGAGCATCTGAGAAACTGGCCTAAGCGAAGCAGGATTACAAGAAAAAAAAAGAATAGAGAGACTTGATTTAATCAATGAAAAACTCAGACTGGAAGGGCGCGCACAGTGTACATTTTCTAATGTTCAGGGCTCCCAATTACCTGTAGTTTCATGGATTTCCATGAAAAACCAAATGTAATTTCTGCAAAATTGACCTGCGACCCGTGAAAAAAAAAATGTCCAGGGGAAAATTAAAATAATGAAAATACGGTGAACTGCGAGTCGCAGCCAAAGTCTGAGAGCAGACAACGGAAGTTGGCGGAACGCGGCTAGAAGTTACCAATGCACGCGCACCTCATGGCTACCACCATTTCGATCACAGCGCAAACATGCCCGCAAACATGTCACGTGCATCCCCACCCGGGTCTGCCCTGGGGGACTTGGGTGGGGTTAATTACATTTTAGTTCCCAGGATCACCCTGCTCAGCCCCACAGGGTGGGTTTTTCCCTATATTCTGGGGCCTGTGTTTCTGTCTACCCTTGGTCCATTCACCTGTATTTGTCTTGTTAAAACTCTCCCAACTGTCTGCACTGCCTGTAGCTCTTGATATTGGATGTGTGTTGCTAAATGGTCTTAGCTTTATTTAGGCCCCATGGCGTAGGTTTATTTAACGTATTGGACTGGCTGGCGACATACATTCAATATTCTGTTTCTTTTCACTTTTTTCACAAGCAGTGCACGCACGTCCTGAGAAAGCCTTGTTGCTGTCGGGACGATAAACAATGTACAATCAATCAATCAATGTCACGTGCAGACATCGTCGAGAAAAATTCTAGCAGAGTAAAGGATATAGACAAAGAGTGCGATAATAAATGGAACTGGAACTGGCTTGCTCGAACTTTCAAAAGCGTTCCTTTTTTTACATGGTGTGTGAAGCTGGAGGAACCAGGCAAAGCATATTGCATGCTTTGCTGATGTGAGATATGCTACAACAGTAGTGGGGCACATGCCCGGCTTGACCATGTAGCATCCCAGACAAAAGACAAGACTGTTAGGGAGACATTTTCAGCTTAAAGAGCTCTGTTGCATCAGCCAGCATGTGCATGTGTTTTTACTGTGTGCCTCCTGAATGACTTTCCCTGTCTCTAGGGATCCATGTCTTAGCATTTAAGCAAGCCAGTAAACATTCTGTTAACTGGCTGGTCGTACTGCTAGCAGATGACATGCACTCACAGACACCTGTTGGCCAGGCGCAAATCTGGTGACTGGATTTTTTTCAGGGATTTGTAAGAATTTATGTTGGAAGCCCTGAATGTTGATGATGCTATAAAAGAATACTACCTTGTTACTGGTGAAGATGTGAGTATACCACAACTGAAGCTTAGCAATTGCTACAAACCCAACCCACAACAAAGAAATGGAGAAATAATGTTTGTTTTAGTAGGTATGACATTTGTTTATTTCACAGGAGTTTTTCTTGCTAGAAGAAATGACAAGCACTAACACTAAACTATCAGAAATATAGTACTCTCCAATCGGCTACTGGAAAGTAAAAACAGCAATAGAAAAATTGTCTGCTGCTCTAGGTGAAGCTGTTATGCTCGATCAAGTAAAACACTGGCTATAGAGGCAGGCTATTTGGCAAATATATTTACCTGCTCCAAGAAAAATAATAAGACCACACTTTGAAAACACCACCCCTAATGACACACCAAATGGATCTCCTGTCCCTGCCACATGATACAATTAGAAGAAAACGATATAAGTATGCACCGACTGTTGTCGACATTGCTTCAAGATTCAAGGATGCCGAACCTCTTAACTGACAAAAATGCTAGTACTGTAGCTGCAGCATTATCATTGATATATGACTAAGTGCCAAAAGGTGAGCAAAAAGTGAGTGACCTCTTTTGCGGGAAACTAAAATCTGTTTAAAAAGACATGTGTTGACTTTAACAAGTGGAATGTGTGTGTAAATGATTGAAGATATACTGGCAATAATTTATGCACCTAAAGTAAAGCCGTTTGGTGAGTATACTGTAAAACGCCAGAATTCACCAATGAAAATCGGCCTGGGAAAGCGGACAACGATTTGCCGTTGGTCTTTTTTGATCTCGCGTGTTTAAGCAACAATAACAAACCTGGTGCTAACCATGCCCATATGTTCAGGGAAGATTGATCTTATAATCCGTGTATTTCCAATATTTGAAGGTAAGCCATGCTTTTGTTTATTGCTCTTGAAAGTAGCTTCTGTCAGACGTCAGGTTTGTCGTCACAGAAGCATCTTAATTTCTGCGAACTTGTGCTAGCGAAAGGCACACTGACCCAAACCGGAAATGGCGTCATTGCGTTGTTTCGCTTTTGTTAAATATTTGATATGTTTCAAATTTACTTTTCCGTCACAGCTTTCTAAACTGGCAAAAAAAATGTGAGCGGCCAGTTTTTGTCGCAAGATCTGACGTTCAACTATTTGACAAGTTTAACGAAGTTGTTTTGGTTTTTTTGGTCTACGACCGTCCGGTTATGATAGATGCATTATGGGCCACATTCCAGTGTGGTTGTTTTGAATGTCCGGTCTGTCAATGGAGAGCTACAACTCGTGACGTTTTGTCGCAACTGTTTTCATAAATCTGACGTTCGATCACTTCTGAAATTCGATTGTAATTATTGACAATATAATGAGCCAAATGTTTATTTTATAAATATTGTAAGTGACCATTTTCAAGAGTTTGAATCGCCCGAGACTCCAGTACCGATTTGAGACATTAGGTTAGAGAATGAAGATGATTTCTTGTGATAACAAGTTTTATTGCGACAACCGCTGCTGTAGCAACTCTGATGTTCGATCGCGAATGCGTGTCGCAAATCTGACCTCCGATCGATGAAAGTTGGTAAATGAGTTATTTCGATGAACACGGTCACTGATGTATTTTTAGTCGTTTGATGGACACGTGCAGTTGTTGTGACGCAAACGTAAGATAATGAGATCAAGGAACAGGTGAATTTCATAACATAATAATGCAATGATAAAAATTTATCGGACATCAGGCTTGTGCCAACATTTGTTGCTGCAATCCTGACGTTCAACACATATGGATTGTAGAACTTTTTGGGGAGAAGGCACTGTTAAAATGAGCCATTGTGGACAACCAGTTGCATGGCCATTAGGACCTTCTAAATCTGAGGGTCAGAGTTAAAATAGTGCATCAGCCTGTACACAGATAAAACTTATTTGAATATTTGTTTTATTTTTACAGGCGCAGACTGTTTAGCACGTCATGTTTCATCATGTATATTACATCAGAAAGCTGTATGCAGTTTGTTCTTCATATCTGTTTTGTTTGTTAAATATTGTAGCTTGAAACTGGGGGAAAGGCTTTGTGTTTCTGGCTTCTGATAACTATTCTGGGGATATCTGCTGCAATCCTGATGTTCGACATAAGTTACAAATTCTGGCCCTGACTGCCAATAAATATATTTGGGCAGCAAAGATAGACTCCCATTGTGCTCTAATGTGTGCATGTATTCCTGTGAGTGGTATATAACATGACAAAGTGTGTTTTTCTTGGTTGTAGGATGTTTTAAAAATTGAATATGCAGGCATGGGAATTAGAAAAGTGAAAAAAGTCTGAAATGTCCAGCGCGATCCTTCATTCCAGTGAACAAAAAATCAAACGACGGGGGGGTAGCGTGGTCCTTCATTTCAGCGGCCACAAAATCAAACGACGGGGGGTGGGGGGGCCACAAAATCAAACGACGGGGGGGGGGTGGGGGGGGGGAGGGGGGGTTGTTGCTTACCAGATCATGATCGGGTGCACACTAAACAGCACTCTGTCTTGAACGATATCCTTTCTCACCGCCATTTTCAATTTTCAACAACTCGTGATACCGCCATTTTCCCCACACGTACGGTGCGCGAGACGGTAAGCGAGCATGAAAACGGTGCGTTCAGTGTTGTATTGCCCGCTTGCACGGTAAAGTAACGACTGCGTTAAAGCCACAATAGGTGACGCGTAACTCTAGCGGGCGGCATATCACTTGAACCAATGCGGCCTCGCAGTGTATAATGACCGGTGCTCAGTTACTTTTTGCACCCCAATTTTTTTTTTCGGCGGACAATTTTTTTTTTTTGGCGGCTGAGCAAATCATTTCGGCGGAAATTTGCCTTTAGGCGGACAATTCCATGCCTGAATATGGTCGGATGTCAGGTTTTGCAACACAAATTATGTTCGGGGATTAAAACATTAATCTAAGCCAAAAAGCAGTAATTGTTTGGATAGGTCAATTGTGACAACTACTTATTATTTTAACTGTTTAGAAACTGATTTGTGTTTTGTTATCCCACTAATTTAAAGGCACTATGTCGCAATACCTGATGTCCGACATATCCAGACTTACAAATCTTAACAGCCATTTTCTCAAAAACCATTTCAGATATTATCTTTTTCTTTTACAAACACATTGCCAATACAGTGTACATCACTTAATACATTTTCTGGTACTTTATGTCACACTTTGATTTTCAACCCAGTGAGAGCACCTTTTGGCACTTAGTCATATGGTAATGGCAGGTAGTCAGTACAAACACATTGCGCGCACATTGAAACGTGTGCCACGAAGCCGATGTGGTAGGTGGCAAATTGTTGCTTACCACACATTGCTAGTGGCAAATTCTGGTAGCGTGGGCCCAGCCTCTTACTGTTAAACAACCAAACTCGGCTAAAAGGAAAGGCGAAAAAAGATGACGGAAACAAACTAAGGAAACAAATTACATCAAGCTCAAAATCACAAGTTCACCTGTTCGTGTTAAAGGGAGGAGGGGGGGGGGGGGGGGGGCGGGGGAACCCAGTAAACCATATCACAATTTATGCCAAATACTATTACAGTATTAGTGTTGATACCTTTCATACTGTCGGGTAATGTCTCACGGTTTGACATTGATTTTACAAACTGACCGTACCTGCTCATGTCCAGCAGCTGATCTAAGTCCACTCCACGGTAAGTGTACTTGCGGAATGTACGCTTCTTCTTCTTTTCGGCCAAATCCGCATCGTCCGCCTGAAACAAGAGCAAACAGCATGGTTTACAACACTGTCCCTGGAGCAGACATGTTTATGATCAGAATGGGTATACTCCATCTCAAATGCACGACTAAAACGGTAGTGGAAAAGTATTAAATTACCATGATTGAATAGTGAAATAAAAGAACTTTCTTGCACAAATCGATTTCAAGCGGCTGTACGCTGATGACTTAGATAGACAGACGATTTCTCAATTACGTAGTCGAATGTCTTACCATGGTGAAATTTTTACCGGAAAAGGACGTCGAATCGGAAGTAAGCACTGAGCATGCGCAGGAAGTCACTTCAAGACAGGTGCGAGAACTCCACACCTGAGTGCTTTTGCCCCAAAAAAGATGACAAACGATTAGGAAAACACAATGCCGGTTCACACAAGATTCCGAGCGATTGACGAACACTTGATTGTTTATCGGAAGAGAAGGCTCATATCACACTTGTTCAGCAGAGATCGGAGGTATCTCTAAAATGATAAATCCCAAATTTCCTTGATTTTATTGATGCGCGGGAGTTGAACTTTGAAGAAAGTTGAGAGAGGAGCAGACGATAACCCAAGGGTCATGTCCAGGAGCCGTTTATCTCGGTTGCTTCCCAAGTTTCTGCGAAGCGAGAAAAGCAGCAAGACTACGACGGATTTGGCGAGTACAGACAGCAAGATACCTTGCTGCTTCGTTCACTTTCTTGATGATAATCAACATCAGATTCAAATAAAGGTAGATCAACAAATCTGATCTCTCTCTCTCTCTCTCTCTCTCTCTCTCTCTCTCTCTCTCTCTCTCTCTCTCTCTCTCTCTCTCTCTCTCTCTCTCTCTCTCTCTCACTCTCTCTGAATATGAACACGAGCAGCCGATCAAAACTGTCTAATTTTTACAGTAGTAATAACGGCAGGCCTGATCATCCGCCAGTAGTGAGATGTTCAGTACTTTATACGTTAAAATAAGGCTGATGGGGTAGAGTTTAGTTGTTTCAGTCGTAAATGTACCCAGTGCATTTGCTCCTAGCGAGTTAAGTACTACCAGTAGGTTCTGCACCCAGGCCAATCAGCACAGGTAAGGAGATCAGCACCTATCTATCTTGCACATGTAATTAATTGATTCTTATTTAGAACAACTTATGTAAACACTAAAACAGTCACACATTTTCAGAACTCCAATCTTAACTTTTCTGAATTTATATCCCCCATCAGGCTGATCGCAGTACTGTCTCTCGAGACTTAAGTTCTTAGACTTAAGTTCTTAAAAGAACAGAAACAAGACCCGACACTTATGAATAGTCGCTGATTTTACGCACGTAGCTCACAAATATGGTGACTGCAGATGCAGTAAAACTTAAAACTCTATACCATCATTAAAGGCTGGATCTTTGTGGAGACTTGTAAATTTTATATGCCCAGACCCCTTTTCAGTGCCCCCCCCCCCCCCACACACACACACACACTTAAATTTGTTAAAAGATACTTTAATTTGATGATGATGAGTTGAAATGAGGTAGATGTGCTCAGTCATCTTTGATCTGAGCCAAGCAGTCATGTTTGGCAGTACACAACTTCTCTTTACTGTGTAAGTACTTGTAACAGTTTGCCAAGTAAATGTCAAAACCTGCTATGGCCAGTGTGCAAAAGTCATTGGTTGGGTGTCTTCCACAGTTGGTTCACATGTTGCACACAGTTGTATGCAAGCTGACATCAGATCGCAGTTCACTTTGTGAGAAATTGTGAAAGGCTTCTCTTCTCTTCGTCCTTTCAAAATAATACTTAAAGTACAGAACTTCTTTTTAGCTTTCTTTATTCTGGTTTACAGTCCTTCTCTGCTGGCCGCCAGTTCTCAACTAACTCATTCTTCCCCTTTCTCACACTCTACACCCTTCCTTTCTATCTTGATTAAAACTACCCGACCCTTGATCTATGACATCTGACAGTGGACAGTAAGCAGACCACTGCCCCCCTCCCCTCCTCCCCCGCCTTAACTAATTGCTAAGCCTTCACCATATCCTCGCTGCACCTCTGCACTACTGTAAACATTCTCACACTGCCGCAGTCACACCCTCGTCCTATTAGAACCAGAACCTGATATCTCAACATGCTAAAATTGGATTTTTTGTAAACATCTTAAAAAATCGCTGCTCTATCACTTATCAAAATCTTGGACTTGTGACCACAAAATTGGTGAAGTTATTCATCATTGTTGGTTTTAGAATTAAAAAACTTCTGTGTTTTTTTCCAGTCAGATCCAGTCCACACATCACGTTAAGTGCACGTCTGGCCTAAAATTATTCCATCTGTTTGGGGGTTTGATACTATGCCAAACCAGATGACAGAGAAGATGTATAGGTCTGGCATAAAATTATTCCCCTGTATTCAGAGAAGAATTTTAGGTCAAACCAGATTAAAAGTCAGATGTACAGTTTTGTATAAATTTGTGACTATGAAACATGTCACATAATGTTATGCCAAAACAAGATATGTCTAAGATACACAGATATGGTATGGAAAAACATTACATTTATCCTACATTTAAATCTTGCCAAAACAAGACAAATAATTATCAGATATAAGGAGAGAAATGCCATTTCAGTTCGACCAGACACAGATATGTAGAGGTTGTTGATGTTTGGCCCCATGCCTTCAGCATGTAGCAGCGGACCAAAACCAGACACCTGGACATGACAGGGCTGTTTATACCGGCCAGTACCAGGGCTGCGGGAGCTGTAGGAAAGTTTACTTCCCTGAGAAGTTCACACGCCACAGTTCCAGTCACAAGCGGATAGTATGCTTACATAGTCATGAACATTTAGAGACACAGAGGAAAATTAGTTAACTCTTTCCCTACGTATCGCTCCCGGTTTAGTGCTAACCCAAACAAACCCTTAGCCATCGAAACACTTACGTTATTACGTTGTGCTCGTTGCCGCCTATAGACGAGTTACTAGTATTCTAGCGTTGTGTTTGTACAAAAATCGCATGACGCACAGCTGTCGGTCTAAGGGAAGCAACCACTATAATATGTTTCACCAACCATTTCTAAGTTATCTGAAAGTGAATGCCCTTGTCGGATGGTGTCAGAACAAGGCCAAACTAGCCGACAACGTGCCATGGATTGTCTCCGACAATGAGCTTATTCGATCCTCATGAGCGCAGTTTCAACAGTGATATTTAGCTTGTAATATTGTGATTCAAGAAGAGACAGTTCTCTTGTGTGCTTTCTTTGCTTGTGGAATACATTTTCCTGCCTTGTTGGTGAGTAAATCTGGGTTTTTCGTTGCATGTGCTTACACTGTTGCTACCAAAACCATGTTTCTCATTTTTTGCTCCGCCATGTTTGTTCTGTTGCATAATATAAATAATCAAATTGGTTCGACTTCCCACTAAACCGATGCACAAACACTCGCAGTTTTGAAAAGTACTTTTAATGCTCTTTCCAATGATACCCAATTTATCTAAGGTTGTTACCTTGGGAGGCTGTGAAAATTAATTAAATCTACCCCAAAAATGTACGTCACCAGGGAACACGCGTCCTTTTTCCTGCTACGTCTGCAGGGAACTGACTCACTGAAAATGTTACATAGGGAAAGAGTTAATGAGTTGACATTGCTGTTTTGAAACCTAACAAGGCTCTGTTCTTGTACAGCTCTGTGATGAGAACTTCACTAGTTAACTGGATCTGGAATATTCTTTCTTTTTCATTTGTACAAAATGTTTTACATCAGTTTGCCGAGAAGAAAGGACAGACAGTTGTTTTTCATGAGCGAGCACAGTCCAGGGCTGCTGATTATAAGGGTAAGTCACTTTTCATTTGAAAACGTTTTAGGGTAATAATTTATGCAGCAGGGGAGTATAATGTATGTGTCCCTTCCAAAAATGATAATATTCTCTGTCCCTACAGTAGTAATTACAGAGATTTGGAGTACCTTTGTACTGTAAAGGGATGATGACTGTGTAACTTGTATGAATGTGCGCATACACGCTGTTTGTCTGCGTGTGTGTGTCAGTGCACGTGTATGTGTGTGTGAAGTGATTTGTTTTCTCAAAACAACATTACCGATGACATTACTGTTAGGAATACTGTCTCGCTAGCCTAATTTTAGCCCAAAATTGAGGTTGTGTGCCTTTAAGGAGGGAAGGTAAGGGGGCGTTATCTGCTAGGCAGAGCCACGGTAGCCTCCCTTCCCTCCATATCCGGAACGCGGTCACCTGATTCGCCATTCTGTCTCTTCGCTGAGCCGTGGAAAGGTTGTGTGCCCTACCTAGCTCCGTTCAGGCTTCGTTCTCTCGCGACTTTGTTTTTCTTCGAGTTCGTGGTTGGAGGTTGACGGGTTACTACTGGCTTGTGAGCTGCCTGCGGCAGAGCGGTCTTCTGTTCCGGCTGCAGTGGCGACCGGGCTGTGCCTTCTCGTCCTTGGCGGGACTTTGCGGCCATTTTTCGTGGGCCCTCGTCCTCCGTCCCTCACAGTGGTAACCTCCTTCTTTCTACCATGACCAGGTAAGCATTGTGGCTTGTAGTTAGTGCCCTTGGCCGACGCTACGGTGGCAGTAGCACTGGGCAGAGGCGCTCGTAGTGTGACCGTTTGTGCGGTTTCGTTGATTAGACGTGGAAGAGAAAAGTGTACATGCGGCAAGACCGGTTCTAGCGACCGGTCGGGGGTGAATTAGCAACAAGGGCGCGGCTAACTCAACCCTACTGGGCGGAACTACACCGTGAGGTTTCGTTGTTGCCACATGTACTGGTCTTTCTTCTATGCTTGAAAGCCTGTTCTTCTGCTCTATGTATTCCAGTTGGCAAGTTCGTACCTGCACGAGATGCGCAGACTTCCAGTGGCCGAGTGATGCCCACGACGTCTGTCTTCCGTGCTCTGGCTGTTCCCCCACCCTTCTTCTCCCTTGCGGCATCTGCACCACCTGGGAGGAGGAGCAGTGGTCGCAACTGTGGCGGTTCTACCGGCGGAAGCGTCCGAAGAAGGCCGCTCCGTCTACTGTGGTGGAGGAAACACCGAGAGCTCTCACGATGCGGGACGCACATGCGGATCCGGAGACTCACGCTCCTGACGGAGGGTTCGTCAGCTCGCTGGGGTTACTTGTCACCGAGCATGGCCAACGGAGTACTCCGACATCGGTGTTTGTCAGCTCGCCGGCAGTTCCTGACCCCGAGCTTGGCCAACACCGGGCGCCTACAGGGTTTGTCGGCTCGCTGGGTCCCACCGAGGCTGACCGACAGCGCCCGCGGGATCGCAGCGCGTCTACGACCGTGAGAAGCTCCGTTGACAAGCACAAGTCTTCTGGTGCGGAGGTCAGTGCCTTAGTTAGCACTAAGAGTAAAAAACCTACCAAATACACATTAGCCAGTGTAGTTAAGGTGCCTCCTGTTTTGGCCCCCTCGGCCCGGCCCCTGGCACAGGGGGAGGTTACTGTTTTTCAGAGACCACGCGGTCGCAACTCCCGCGCTTCTAATGGTTCCCGTGACTCTCACGTCGCTCGCTCCGAACGCCTTTCTTCTCGCTCCGTGGGTGGTTCTTCCCGCTCGAGCTCGACTTCCCGAGAGCGCCGGGCGCCTAGGAGGCTCAGCCCTCTTCCCGACCGGCATACTTCGTACTCTCACTGGGATAGAGATCTCCGTCCTCGTTCGCCACACCGCTCGGCTTATCGACCCCGGTCCCGTTCGCCCTCTCCTTCCCGGAGCCAGCGTTACCACTCCCACCGGACTTACTCTTCCCGACGCCGTCCTTCCCCGCGGCTACGCTCCCCTCTTCACCACTCCGTTTCGAGACGTCCGACGACGAGATTCTCCCCGACGTCCCGCTCCCCCTCCGTTTCGTCGCGACGGGCCCGTTCGCCTCCCAGCGCTACAGTGACACGACGCGAGTTAGGTAGCGACGTTTCCAGTGTTGGTGTCCGACCTTCCCCACCTCAGGGGTTAGATCCTGTGGTGGAGGACGACGCTCTCAGCCTCGTTCCTGAGGGTTCGATGTCAGCCTTACTGCGTGACGATGCCTCCGACACGTCCGGACACTCCCCCCTCTCGGACGACGCCGGTGTTCGGCAGCCCTCCCTCAGTCATAAGATGGAGACCCTCCGGGCCTTGGATGAAGCGGCTCGCCTTATCGCGGCCTCCCTTCCTCCGGAAGACTGCCCACCTCACCGCCGGTCAAGAGAAAAGCCTCTGCGTTTGTGGATGCGGCCAGCCTGACGAAGCGGTTCAAGTCTCTCCCTCAACCTCCAGGGTTCCGAGACCTGCGTGACGCCCTTTCGTCGCATCTTCAAACGAATTCCTTTGGAGACGCTGGTTTCTTTTCGGACAACAGGTGGCCCGCCGATCTACAGATTGCCTTTCAGCAACGCTGGTACGCGGGGCATTCACAGTCCTTCGCCTGTCCGCTACCGGAACTGGACGCCCAGGCCCTCTCCTTCGCTGGCTCCCCTCGTCCGGGTCCCGTCATCCCAGGCCTCGACAAGACAGCTACCCTCATACGGAATGCCCTCGCTACAGCGGGATTCCTCGACTTGGTGACCCAGACTATCGTTCGCCGGGTGGAAGAAGCCTGGAACCCTGTGACCTCTCCTTTTCTGGCGGACATCCTATCCTTGGCAGTGGCAGGCAACCGGGCGGCGTTTCACTCCGCTGTTAACTCCATGACGGCCGCGACCAACTGCGATCTGATGCGACGGGATGCTCTTCTCCGTTCCTGTGATCTTCCCCCAGACTTGAAGAAGCAACTTCGACAGGCGCCGTTTGGAGGGGAACTGCTGTTCGGGCCCACCTGACAGGCGGTGAAGGAAGCCAACAAGGACTTGTGGCCCAGCCGACCGGCGCCACACCGCTTTCGGGTTCCCCGCAAGGCCGCGGGTCGCGCCCTGCGGTCCGCCAGACCCGCTTCCCGCCCCCCTACAGTGCGCGGACGTCTCCCTCCTCGCGCCCCAGCCTTTGGGCGCGCTCGCCTTCGCCCCGACTCGACCTCCGCCCCCGCCCCTGCCTGGCCCCGGCCCGCCCGCCGTCCAGGGAGGGGCAGGGCCCACTGACGCTTATCTTCCTCCGCCTCCGCCGACCGCTCCCCTCTCTCCTGTCGGCGGGAGGCTGGCGCGCCACAGCCAGGCGTGGCATGCGCTGTTCCCGGACAACGACTGGGTGCTTTCTACAGTCTCCGAAGGTCTTCGGATCACTTTTCGGTCGCCGCCCCCCCTCCGCCGCTCTCCCATTTGGACCCCTGTGCCCCCCGACCTAGACAGGGCCGTTGCTCTTCGCGACGAGGTGCACTCCCTACTACTAAAGACGGCGACGGAAGTGGTTTCGCAGCCCAACTCGCCTGCTTTCTACAGCCGCCTTTTCGTTGTGCCCAAGCCAAACGGCAAGTGGAGACCGGTCATCGATCTCTCCGCCTTGAACAAGTTCATCGTGGCTCCCCCCTTCCGCATGGAGACGGCCCGAGCCCTTCGGTCCGCGGTGCAGCCGATGGATTTTGCAGTCAGCCTGGATCTCTCGGATGCATACCTTCACGTGCCGGTGCACCCTTCGTCCCGACGGTATCTACGCTTTGCCTTTGCAGGAGTGATTTACCAGTTCCGAGTGTTGCCCTTTGGTCTCAACCTCAGCCCCTGGGTGTTCACGCGCATCATGGATGCAGTCGTCGCCCGGGCCAGAAGGACGTCGTCCAGCCCGACGTCGAACTACCTCGACGACCTCCTCCTACGGAACCAGTCGGCCACGGCCTTAACCAGGGATCGAGATGCGCTGCTGCACCTCCTCGACAATCTCGGCTTCCTGCTGAACTGGGGAAAGTCCGACCTGGTGCCCTCCCGCCACTTCCTCCATCTGGGTATGGAGTTTCACACAGACTGCAACCTTGTTCGTCTCCCGGGACCCCGCATACAGAAGCTGGCGACCCTCGCACTGCACCTCGCGCAGACTCGCTCGGCTTCCGCCAGAGTGTGGCTACAGCTCCTTGGCCTGATGAGTGCGGCGGCAGACTTGCTCCACCTGGGTCGCCTGTACTACCGTCCCCTTCAGCTCCATCTACTCTTACACTGGCGACCGTCCTCGGGCGACCTGGAGACGATGGTACCAGTGCCCTTGATGTTGCTGCCGCATCTTCGTCGATGGGCGGATCCTGCCTGGCTGGCGTCGGGAGTCCCCCTCTACACGCCTCCACCCCGTCTGTCACTTTGTGTCGACGCGAGCAGCTCCGGCTGGGGAGCTCACCTTCTTCCGAGGTTCACCACGGCTTCCGGCATTTGGACCTCGGACCTAGCGACGCGACACATCAACTGGTTGGAGCTCCAGGCGGTTTGGCAAGCACTCCTCGTCTGGGAACCTCGTCTGCGTCATCAGGAGCTTCTCGTCCTGTCCGACAACTCTACAGTCGTCGCCTACCTCCAGAAGCAGGGCGGGACACGCTCCCCGTCTCTTTGCATTCTTCTTTACCAGATCCTGCGGTGGTGCGAAGACCGCGACATTTCCCTCAGAGCCAGACACATCCCGGGCCATCTCAATGTCCTGGCAGACTCCCTCTCTCGACGCGGGCAGCTTCTCCACACCGAGTGGACACTCCGACCAGATATCTTTCGGATGATTTCGACCGCTGGGAGACGCCCATGATCGACCTCTTTGCCACGAGATGGAACCACCAACTTCCACTCTTCGTCTCTCCCATCCCAGATACGCAAGCCTGGGCGGTCGACGCTCTATCCATTCCCTGGGACGGCCTCATCGCGTACGCCTATCCACCGACGGTCCTCGTTCCCAAGGTCCTGCTCAAGCTCAGAGGTTGCAACGCGGTTCTGTACCTAGTGGCCCCCTTCTCCTGGTCCCGGTCCTGGACAACCGACCTCCTGAACCTGGCGTCTGCCCCCCCACTACAGCTGCCCACTCCGCCATCGATGCTCAAGCAGCCCCGGCAGGACCTGTTCCACCCATGCCCCGAGCGTCTCCTCCTACACGCCTGGAGATTGTGCGGCAAGCCCTCGCCAACAGAGGTTTCTCAGGTACGGCAGTGGATGCGATCGCTACAGCCCGCAGGCGATCCACTAGGCGAGTTTACGAGGGGAAATGGCGGGTTCTCTGCGAATGGTGTGTTGTCGAACGACTCTCCCCCACGGATCTGACGGTTCCCCAGCTAGCGGAATTCTTCCTCTGGCTCTTCAACGATCAGCGGTTGGCTCCCATTACCATTCGCGGCTATCTGGCTATGATAGCCGACACATACCGGCACCTGGGCCGCCCCAACCCTGGCGCCTGCAAGGACCTGGCGGATCTGATGGCGCACTTCGGCCTTCATCGACCAACCTCCCGCTCCCTTGTGCCGAAATGGGACCTACCATGGATACTGACGTGGCTCAACACTAGCCGCTTCGAGCCTTTGCAGCTGGCGCGACTGGCAGATGTGACGCGGAAGACGTGCTTCCTACTAGCCCTCGCCACTGCGGCCAGGGTCAGTGAGCTTCACGCCTTCTCGACCCACCCCTCGTGCCTGCAGTTCCGGGTGGACGGTTCGCTACAACTGCTGCCGGACCCGAACTTCTTGGCCAAGACACGGCTTCCTCTAGCCGCCCCACAAGTGGTCTCCATACAAGCACTGAGGGGACCTGGCTTCTCTCGAGACTCCAGACAACAAGACCCGGTGAGAGCAGTGCGTATCTACTTGCGCCGGACCAAGCCTTTGCGCAGGGGCCGCACCCGCCTTTTCCTTCCTTTGTCTCCAGGTAGAAATGACATTACGGCCCAAACGATCTCCGCCTGGCTCCGTTGGGTGATACGCTCCGCTTACCACGACCTCGCCCCTGAGACCGCCACACGTCTAAACATCCGGGCGCATGAGGTACGAGCCATGGCGGCGAGCCTTGCATTCGACCGCAACTGTGCAGTCAAGGACATTGTGGCGGCCGTGGGCTGGCGTTCAGAGTCAACCTTCGCCAGATTCTACCTGAGGGACCTCTCCGGCCAGCGCGAGAACCTGGCGCTGGTGGGGGATGTCACGGCGGCACAACACTCCCTCCCGGCACCCCAGGTGCCGTAGGTACTCTTCGCTAAAATTATCGGGAGGTTGTGCCTAGGAGGGCGGGTTTCGGGGACCTAATATTTTGCTTGGGGACGTTATTAGCGGCACCCACCGCCTCATCGACATTCTTCCTAACAGTAATGTCATCGGTAATGTTGTTTTGAGAAAACAAATGTATTTTTCTCTAAAATAAATTTTTTTGAAAAATACTTACCGATGACATTACTCGAAGGACCCTCCCTCCTACCCCGCTGCCGCTGGCTCGCTACGATACAGAATGGCGAATCAGGTGACCGCGTTCCGGATATGGAGGGAAGGGAGGCTACCGTGGCTCTGCCTAGCAGATAACGCCCCCTTACCTTCCCTCCTTAAAGGCACACAACCTCAATTTTGGGCTAAAATTAGGCTAGCGAGACAGTATTCCTAACAGTAATGTCATCGGTAAGTATTTTTCAAAAAAATTTATTTTAGAGAAAAATACATTTTAACATGATTCATAAAAGGTATAAAGATGGCTCCATAATTACAGAATATACCAGCCAACATAGATGCTAAATGGTCAGACATCGATGAGCAAGCCATGGCGGATGCTCTCATTGATTCCTCTGATGAGCTACACTATGAAAGGATCACAAACAACCCGTCTGATGGAAGAGACGGCCCCGAGCAAGTCAAGCCCTTCTCTGACTACACACCTGAGAGAGAGAGAGAGGGGTATAGAGAAACAGATGCTGAGGAAACCTGTCAAAGCCCACCTCAGAAAATAGATTACTGTAATGGTGACTTGTTTTCTGTCCCCGAGTCTTTCTGTGAAGGTACTCCAGCAGCTTAATTTGCCTGCTCATACACTTTGTTTTTGTTTATGTTTTATGCTAATTTCGATTCTAGAGATTTTCACTGTGAAACGAGTAATCAAAACAATATTAAAAGGCACGCCTCTCATTTTGTGTGTCATACGTGTGTTTAAAGTGATATGATTTCTGCTTTTCTGAAGGTAATGATAGCAGGAATGATGACGACCTTTCTGGTAAAGGTGCTGAACAGACACCCGGGACAACACACATTGCGAGCAGTGTTACTCAGAACTGAAGACTGTGGACACATCAGACAGCAGATCTGACAGGCCGGGCGATGATTCCACAGAGCAATTTGTGATGACAGACTCTACACCAGCAGATGAAGCAGATCAACATAGTGAAGTACACGTTTACATATTTGTTTTGATTCAAGCCTGTCCCTACCCATGATACAAAGGTGGGGAGAGATGAGGGGTAATAGGGGCGTGGCTATAAGGGATTCACTGGGTGAGTGCACACTTGCGTTTGAATCAGCTTGTGTGCACGTGTGTGTTATGATATTATGTAAATCATCCACTGACGTTGGTGAATATTTTCGTTTACAATGAGCGAACTTTCTTGCTGATTTGTTAATTGAAAAGTCTACTGAACAGCTTGTGCTTGCATATCATCTATCTTTCTAGCACCTATTCATTGCTTCTTCCCATATCAACAGGTCACATGACTGATGACAGTGCACATGACCCGGACTACATGCCGCAAAGGGATGACGTTAATTCGGACGATTCAGATGTATCATTTTGATATTAATGAACTCTTTCAGTCACATCGTACACAGCGGGCGCATGCTAAATCACAGCCTTATTGGCATAGCCATTCGAGTTCACACAAAGAGACTGAATGAGCTAATGAAATCAAATTCTCTTGAACGCAAACCAGTCTATAGTAATGGGAACTGTTTTTTTTTTTTTTTTTAATGCAGCACTATCACGTCAATTTTCTGGATGCTAATTCTCTTAGACATGCTCTCTGCACTCATATCGAAGAGAATTTTTTTTGCATACTTTTATTTTTTTCTCATAAACAACAGAATCTGAGAATGATCGGTACATGGGTGTTTTAGGTAGCTTACAGAAGCTGTATAAGCCCAGAGTTTGGAGCGCCGATGCAAATGGCCTGTTCCTATTGGCCCTGGCAAACGAGACCAGAAAAAGGGTCAGGATATTTTACAGCAGAAAGTCCAGACCAATCTGAATCATTGATATACACCTAAGTCTGGTGGCGTCTGATATATTCAACCCTATACGACTGGTTCTCTTGGTTTCGCCCAGTTTGCCTGAGCATTAAGATGGATGTGTGCCAGTGAGGCGTGCACATTCAGCGTTTTGTAATATGATGGAGAATAGACCTTCTGAGGCAGCAGAGTTGCGTTCGAAGTCAAATGATGATCTGCCAAATGACTGCTCCAACCACTCACCTCCAGTTTCAGCCCAGACTTCTCACCATGAAACCCAAACAAAAGTGACAGACGGAAGCCGGCACAGGCAGTCTCCTCTTTTTATAACACCACCAAAAAGAAAGTCGGGTAGAAAAGGAACTGCGTAGCCTTCACAATGGAAGAAAAACGTCCGTAAGAGATTAAATCTTGCTGGCCAGGAGTAGTATATAAGCAAAGGAAAGGTACAGAGAAAGAGGACAGTCAAGCCGGTTAATGCTCCAGGTGCAAGCGCAAGTGCACAGAAGAAATAAATGAAAGCATGCGGGAAGACATCTTTCAGAGATTTTACATGCTGTCCAGTTACGAAAGGCAGAAGGATTTTGTCTGTAGACACGTGACAGAAGAAGAAACAAGAACTTACCTGGACAAAGACAAGAACCCAGTTAAGAAAACACGAAATATTCAGCGACATTTCAGTTTTACTGTAAACGACAAGCAAATTTCTGTCTGCAAAGCATTCTTCATGAAGACCCTGGATATCGGTCATTTCTACATATATGCCCTTGAAAACAGCAACGACGGAGCCTTCACCAGACAAGAGAACAGAGGGAGGCAGGCGCCTAGTAACAAAGTGCCGGCGCATCAATGGGTAGAAGTAAAAGAACACATTGAATCGTTTCCAGCAGTGGAGTCAGACTACTGTCAAAGTAAAAACCAGCAAGAAAGTGCCTTGACTTGGAACTTTCGGTCAACAAAATGTACCAGCTGTACCTAGAACAATGTACTGACAGAGGCAGGCCTTCTGTATCCAGTGCATACTACCGAAACGTCTTTGTTTCGGACTACAATTATGGGTTCCATAAGTGTCGTGTCGCGTGACCGAGAAGGCAGACGAGGAGTACAGAAAACACCAAGAGAGGAAGAAGGAGGCTAGAAAAGAAAAAAAAGATGACAAAAAAAGCAGCCAGAGCCGACCCAGGTGTACATGTAGCAACGTTTGATATGTAGTAAATGCTGTCAATTCCCGATTCGAAGGTCAGCACAGCATACTACAAACGCAAACTTGCACTTTATAACGAGACATTTTTTTCACTCGAGGACAAACACGGATGCTGCTACATGTGGAATGAGACCGAGGGTCAGAAAGGATCGTGTGATGTGGGCACATGCCTCCTGCTCTACCTTCAGTCACTGCCTGTATGTGTCAAGCATGTCATCTTATGACATATATAAGACAAGATGGCGGCCATGCAACACCTCCTGGCCGCCCGCTCTGGCAGAAATGGTCGCCACCGACAGAATTCTAGCCATTGTACCAGTCGTTTGATATACGATGTCAGGCCCTGCAATGCAGCATCACGACCGGTATTTTTATTTGATGACTTTTGTAAATTTGATGTGCTGTGACTGTTAATTGGATTTAATATTTTTCTCCGCTGTGCCGCTATGCTGGGAGTTGATACACGCTGATTCTTGTTGTACCAAGCGGATATTAGAAGAACAGCGCGCTATGCTGTGGCAATACACCCAACGTGCTTTCCTCCCCTTTCATCATTTCATCTCAGGAGTGGCTCTTCCGGCACGCCACGCTCAACATCATGGCCTGCGGTAGCCTAGTGCACTCAACGAAGCCAGTACCAGCAAGCTTCAGGCCCCACATTCCAGCCGAATGATGTAATGACAGACACCTCCCAGACGCAGTGACTGTGTTTCTTAGTGAACAGCCGCGTGTGTACTTTTTAGAAACCATTTTGGACTGCTTTCACGTTAATGATGTAGTTCTACTACGTTTGTTTTTTTAAAAATGAATATGAAGTTATATACTAGTTAAGTCAGTATAATTAAGGTGGTGACTGTTTATGCCGGAGCGACTGTCTAAACACCGGCGCTATACTATGGTGGCGACGGGCCCCCAGGTGCTGTTTGACCGTTGTTCAGTTTTATGTTGCCTAGATCGGAGATCATCTCCGTATCCTGAATTTACCTGAATTTACCCGAGTGGCCACTGAGCGCGGCCGACGGGGTAGAAAGTTTGAGAACTTATTTTAACCCCCTTAACTGTCTCTTTATCATGGCGGTTCTTGAACTGGTTGACAGTTTCAGCTTCGACAATTGATTGTTTCAGAGCATTCCATGGGTTCACAACTCTTTGGGAAAAAAAGTTTTTTCTAAGATTCAGTCTGGACCTCCCTTTGAACAGTTTGCTGCTGTGACCTCTATGGTAAAATGATGACTGGCATGAAGTAAAAAAATATGTCCGCAGAAACTTTTTCAAGTCCCTTTATGATCTTGAAAGTCTCGATGAGATCTCCCCTGTCTCTCCTTCCAATTTCTGCAAATTGCAAAAGGCCAGTCTCTCCTCATACGGCAGGTGACCAATCCCTGTAATCGATCTTGTAGCTCTCCTCTGCACCTTTTCCAACTCTGCGATGTCTTTTTTTTTGTATCGACACGGGTATTTTGTTTTCTGTTGTTAACTTGTTTTATGTACTAGTTTTAGCCAAGTAGGAACTTAATAAAGAACATTATAATAGTGTGTTCAGGGGACATAGGGCTGTCTTAGTATTCTGTTTTTGTCAGGGAGGTTCGGGTCGGGATGAGGCCACTGGCGCTGGCCATTACATGCCTTGGCGACGGGCTTCACCCATCCCGAGTCATTGTCCATTGTGTAGCTCTGTTATTGTAATTTGTGGAATGAGCAAGTGAGTGAATGTAAGCAGCACCTGTGGTGGCAAAAATGTGAATTTCCCCATGAGGGATTAATAAAGTATTATTGTATTGTATTGTATTGTATTATATTCAGACACATGTGGTGGTCAAAACCGAAATCAGTTTGTGGCCACAGCTCTCCATCATTCCGTCCAGACCATCAACCACATTGAGATGATTGCCCAGAAATTCCTAGAACCAGGGCACACTCAGATGGAGTGCGATGCTATGCACTTCACAAATAAAAGAGCAAAAGCAACAGCTACCATCAGTGTCCCGAGTCCGTGGCATACCATCATACAGACACCGCGAGCCACAGCTCCCTACCTGCTCATTCCACTCACACATGAAGACATATGACTTTAAAGAAGTGGCAAGTAGACGTCTTAGAAACTCAAAGCTGAAAGGAGAACGGGTCAACTGGATGGGCATCAAATGGCTCAGATTCATGAAGACTGAGCCAGACACCTTTTATTAAAGGTACAGAATGTTTGAAGACTTCAAGATACTGAAGAGCAGAGGAACTAGTCACAAAAAGTCCTCAAAGCGCATCTCCTTTGATGACATTCTACCTAGCCGCTACTCTGCCAGAACATGAATTTTTCTCTAAAATGTATTTTTTTCGAAAAATACTTACCGATGCCATTACTACAATGGAACAACCTATAGCTTACGTAATTTTAGCCCAAAAACTTACGACGTGTACCTTTAGGGCCAGGGGAGGCCACCTAGGGGTGTCGTGACCTAGCACCCGAGGTAGCCTCCCCTCCCACCCCATACGGGTAACTGCTAGAGCAGCCAGTTTTCTTTGTTTAGTCACCAGCGGCGAGCGGGCAGGTGGGAGGGCCGTCCGAGTAATGGCATCGGTAAGTATTTTTTGAAAAATTACATTTTAGAGAAAAATTTATTTGTTTCCTCAAAAACATTATCGATGCCATTACTAGAATGGAAGAATTGCGAAAAGGAGGCGGGCGCCGCGTAACCCAGTAGCCGGCTGAGCAGCGTGACCCGTCCTCCCCGGCGTAAGCTCTCGGTAATTTTAGCTAAAGGATTACCTACGGCGCCGGGAGGGAGAGTTGCGCCGCTGCGATGTCCCCCACCAGGGCCAGGTTATCTCGCTGGCCAGCCAGATTTCGGATGTAGAACCGGGTGAAGGTCGACTCGATCCGCCAGCCTACGGCAGCCACAATATCAGGAACAGCACAGTTGCGGTCGAAGGCGACGCTGGCAGCCATGGCTCTGACCTGATGTGAAGTCGCTGTGCAGCATCGGGGCAGAGGTCTTGGTAGGCGGAACGTATCACCCATCTTAGCCAGGAAGAGATCGTCTGGGCTGAGATATCTTGTCTACCTGGGGACAGAGGGAGAAAGAGGCGGGTGCGTCCCCGGCGGAGCGGCTTGGTTCGGCGTAGGTACACGCGCAAGGCTCTCACCGGGTCCTGCTGTCTGACTTCCCTGTTGGGGCTGACCGTCTTCAGCGGTCACACAGTGATCACCTGGGGGGCTGTCAATGGGGACTGCGTCTTGGCCAAGAAGGCCGGATCCGTCAGTAGCTGCACGGAGCCATCCGACCTGAACTGCAGAGAGCGCGTGCAGCTCACTCACTCGGGAGGCTGTGGCAAGGGCGAGGAGAAAGCAGGTCTTTCGCGTCACGTCGGCCAGGCTCGCTAGGGAAAGCGGCTCAAAATGCTTGGAGTTCAGCCAGGTGAGTACCCAGGGCAGATCCCAGCATGGGATCAGGGAGTGGAGGGCAGGCCGTTGTAGTCCGAAGTGGGCCATAAGGTCAGCGAGATCTTTACACTTGCCGGGGTCTGCTCGGCCCAAGTGACGGTAAGTGTCCGCAATCATGGCAAGGTAGCCCCTGATGGTGATCAGCGCTGTTCGGTGAAGAGTCAGAGGAAGAACTCGGCAAGTTGGGGGGAGGTCAGATTGGTAGGGGAGAGGTGACGGTGGTTGCACCAGGCTCCAAGCACTCTCCATTTTCCCTCATAGACTCGCAGGGTCGAGGGTCTGCGGCCTGCAGCTATAGCTGCCACTGCCTCACTTGAGAAGCCTCTAGCGGCAAGGGTGCGCCGCACAATCGCCAAGCATGGAGAAGGTGTCGCTTGGGGCACGGATGGTAAAGTGCCTGGCGTGGTTGCTTGAGCATCGTACGAGGGGTGGGTAGCCGCAGCGGGCGGCCCGTGGCGAGGTTGAGGAGGTCGGTGGTCCAAGACTTGGTCCAGCAGAACGGCGCCACTAGCAACAGGGTCACTTTGCATCCCTTGAGTTTGAGAAGGACCTTGGGAACCAGGATGGTGGGAGGGTAGGCATAAGCGCAGAGGCAGTCCCAGGGGATGGAGAGCGCGTCGACCGCCCAGGCTAGGGGATCTTGCCAAACCGCCTGTAGCTCCAACCAGTTGATATGTCTGACCGCGAAGTCCGGTGGCCAGCTGCCGGAAGCCGTGGTGAAGGTCGGCAGCAGGTGCGCGCCCCAGCCGGAGCGGCTGGCGTCGACGCAAAGGGATAACCGGGGGGGGGGGGGGGGGGGGGGGGGGGGGCCAGGGTAAGGAGTGGGACTCCGGTCGCGAGCCAGATGGGGTCCGCCCAGCGGCGGAGGTGCGGAAGGAGAAAGGGAAGGACCGGAATGGGAGCCTCGATGTCGCCAGTCGAGGGTCGCCAGTGAAGAAGCAGGTGGAGCTGAAGCGGGTGCGAGTGGAGACGGCCAAGGGGAAGGAGATCCGCAGCCACACTCATCAGGCCCAGGAGCTGTAACCAGACTCTGGTGGGGACTGCCTCCTCCTGTGACACTAGATGAGCCAGGTTCGCCAACTTCTGGATTCGCGCTTCCGGGAGTCGCACCAGGTTGAGGTCGGTAAGGAACTCCATGCCAAGGTGGACGAAGCGGCGGGACGGGGCAAGGTCCGACTTGCCCAAGTTGACGATGAAGCCGAGGCTGTCGAGGAAGACCAGTAACGCGTCTCGGTCCTTCGCTGAGGCAGGTGCCAACAGGTTGCGCAGGAGCAGGTCGTCGAGGTAATTTGAAGTGGGACATGACGAGGTCTGCCGGGCCTTGGCGATGACACAGTCCATGAGGCGGGTAAAAACCCAGGGGCTGAGGTTGAGGCCGAAGGGGGAGAGCGCGGAACTGGTAGACTACGCCGTCGAAGGCGAAGTGCAAGTAGCGTCTGGAGGCCGGGTGTACAGGGACGTGGAGGTAAGCGTCCGCGAGATCCAGGCTGACGGCGAAGTCTATGGGTTGAACCGCAGCGCGAAGGGCTCTGGCGGTCTCCAAATGGAAGGACGGCGCGGTGATGAACTTGTTCAGCGCCGAGAGGTCGATGATTGGACTCCACCTGCCGCCGGGCTTGGGGACCAGGAAGAGGCGACTCTAGAAGGCGGGCGAGTCGTGACGCGACACCACCTCCATGGCGTTCTTCCGCAGCAGGACTCCTCCTGGAGCGCAGCTGCTTTGACACGATCTGAAGGGGCGGACATCCAGATGGGGCTGCGCCGCAGGGGCGGCGGGGTCCAAAAGAAGAGCAGGAGGCCCTCGGAAACGGTGGATAGGATCCACGGGTCGTCCGGGGGCAGCGACCGCCACACGTCGCTGCAGAGGGCAAGCCTCCCGCCGACAGGAGACCCGAGAGCGGTCGGCGGGGGGCGCAGGGGGGAGGAAGTCACCGGGCCCTACCACGCGGCGGGCGGGCCTGGGCCAGGCAGGGGCGGTGGTGGGGGTGGGGTTGGAGAGCGGGCGGGCGTGATGGGAGGCCGAGGCGGGAGGCGGCTTCGCCGAGAGGGCGGGCGCAGAGCGGGTTCAACGGTCCGCAGGGCGCAACTGGGAGGAGGTGGCGCGGGAAGGCCAGAGGTCATTATTTGCGTCCTTCACCGACTGCCAGGTAGGACCGAAGTGGGACCTGTCGCAGCTGTCGTCGTAAATCCTGCGGAAGATCGGGGCAGACGGAGAGAACCGCATCCCGGCGGAGCAGGTCGCAGTTCGCGGCAGCAGCCATGGTGTTGACTGACGCGTGGTAAGCCGCCCGGTTGGAGGCCACGGCCAGGGCCCCTAACAGCGGTGAGACCTGCCAATTCTGCTTCAGAAGGGAGATGACAGCTTGCAATGCCAAGTCGAGGAAACCAGCGCAGACGAGGGCATTGCGGATGAGAATCGCTGTCCGTTCCAGGCCGGGGGGGGGGGGGGGGGATGCAACGGCGCGCGGCGCGAAGTCCACCAGCTTGCTGTTGCGTGGCCGGGTCCACAGCTGGGAGGTCGGTAGCGAAGCTCTGGGAGTGTCCGGCATACCAGCGCTGAAAGGCGATATCCAAAGCCGCCGGCCAGCGGGTGTCGGAGAAGAAGAAGGCCGCGTCGGAGCTCGAACTCGACTCCTGGTGAAGGAGAGCGGAGAAGGCGTCGTGAAGGCCCTGGAATCCCAGAGGTTGAGGCAGGGACCGAAACCGCTTGTAATCGGACGATCCGCGTCCACGAAGGCCGAGAGCTTCCGCTTGGGGGGCGGTGATGGTGGACAGGCGTCTGGAGGAAGACACGACGCAATCAGGTGAGCTGCCTCGTCGAGGGAGGCAAGGGTCTCCGCTCTAGTCGTACGCAGTGTAGGCAAAGAGGGAGCCGACGGCGTGTGGGCGTGCGACGAGGCCGAAAGGCTGAAGAGGGCCAAAGCGGAATCCTCTGGGGCAATGCTGAGAGAGTCGACATCCACAGGAGGCGAAGAGGGCGACGCACCATGGGCCGGGGCGGAGGTCGCTGCCGCGAGGAAGAGCGAGACCGAGGCGAGCGGCTGCGATGGCTGCGAACGGGAGCGGCGAGTCTGGCAGGGCAAGCGTCCACGCGAAGAAGAACGGCGAGTGCGAGGTCGGCGGCGTGAAGGGAAGGTTGAGCGGGGATGGTGGGGGGAGGACCGCCGAGGAGGGGGAGGGGAAAACTGCCGCGAACCAGGCGCAGAAGGGATGACAGAAGAGGCCACCGACCAGGATGAGCGACGACCAGACGAGGGATCCTCCGAAGATCGCGGAGAAGAGCGACGGGGAGGGCGAGAAGTCCGTGAGGCTGAAGGAGACGTTGATGCATGGTACGAAGAGTGAGCCAAGACTGACGAGCAGGGCGGTCGACGAGGCGACACGCCGTGGTGCCGTAGGCGGCGGTACGAGGTGGCGTATGAGGACAGGGGTTGTGACGCGAGCGGGCTGTGTCCAGACGATCGCAAACGTGGGTTTGCATGTTGGGGGCCGCACGACGATGCCGAGGGTCCGGCGTCAGTGAGGCGTGGCGTCCACTGCTGTCTCTAGTCTTCTCTCTTCCAGGCTTGTGAGGCTTGGGTTCCGCAAAGCGGGGCGAGTGAACTCGCTGCGGACCAGGCTCGAGCGAGCTGGTGCGCAAGGGGGGAGATAACCGTCCCCCAACGTCAAGGCCTGGCGGCCGAATGTTTTCCGCAAAGCGGGGCGAGCGGACTCGCTGCGGACCTGACTCGAGAGAGTGGGTGCGCAAGGGGGGATCCATAGTACGCTGTCACCCAACAGCAGAGCGGGTGTGTCCTGGAGGGTCCGGGGCCGATGCAGGCGCGTGGCAATCCTCTTTCACGCCGCCGATAAAAACTCCACAGCTGGGCCCACTGCTCCAGGGTACGCAGACGTCACAGGTGTGGCCAGAAGCACAACCGGAGCAGGGGAGGCAAAGCGCATGTGTGTCACTCAGCCACTGGAAATCGCCACAACCGGTACAGGTACGAACTTGATAACTGCAACATAGAGGCAAAACTACAAGGCGACCGGTCGTAGCTGAAGGCCACGAGATGAAAAACCGCGCCCCAATCCTCGCTATTTCCGTCGACCCCGAGTTCAGCGTTTCATTAAAACCTGAGTTGAAGAAGCAGGCAGTCCCACATGGCTGAGGGCCGCTCACGACCGGGAAGAGGCCGGGTTGACGAAGAAGTCCCCGCAGTTCAACCGGCGAAGCGTCCGGGGCCGCCGCAGACGAAGCAACCAGAGGACGGTTCCTAGCCAGGCACAGGACTCGGTGCAAAAGTTCTAAGTGCCGGAACACGTGGTGTAGCACAGTGCCCCACGTGAGGCTAAGGGCCTGGCTCCAAGGCCAGGCTCGTCTGGGAACCAAGTCTCATTCCGTCGAAGGCAGGCACTCGAAGAGCAAAGTCACTAGTAAGGTACACAAGGAAAACAGTCCAAGTTCCTAGGCAAGGCGAAAGCACAGCCGGGAGCAAGTCAAAGTCGCAGCAACCACTAGGTTAGGACCATACACAGTCGTAGGCAAAACACACTGCAGGGCTAAGCACGTCTAGACGCTGCAAGCTAAAGGAGAAAACTGGCTGCTCTAGCAGTTACCCGTATGGGGTGGGAGGGGAGGCTACCTCAGGTGCTAGGTCACGACACCCCTAGGTGGCCTCCCCTGGTCCTAAAGGTACACGTCGTAAGTTTTGGGGCTAAAATTACGTAAGCTATAGGTTGTTCCATTGTAGTAATGGCATCGGTAATGTTTTTGAGGAAACAAACCTATCTCTGACAAGAAGAAGAAGGGGCTGCTTGACCTCTGTCGCTCAGGGGTGGTTCCAAGAGACTGCCTTAGCTACTATGAGAATCTGCCAAGCAACAAGTCTGTTCCAGACTGTCTCCCAGAATCAGACGTTGAGGATGAAAATGCTACAGATGATGACTAATCTGTATATTTGTTTGTCACCGTTACTGACTTGATTACAGTGCTGCCATTTTGTTTTTCTGTGACCATGCAGATGACTTTTATGGCATATTTAAAACTCAGCATTCATATACATTTTAGACGCTTAGATTTGTATGACGTTTTATCATTATGATGTTATGTGATTCATCATTGCATACACAGAGAAAAACAGCTGTGAGAACTGTAATAATGAATCACATAATAATATTTTTTTCTCTGTTTATATCAATGTATTGGACAATGTAAACTGACGATGTACCAGTAAGTCTTCACGTATGACACAGTTTTAAAATGATGCATTGCTTTGATGTTTGATCGTTCGTTTATTTTCTGTGTCCGTACAATGAGATGGAAAGTACACAGCAACCCCATTTGCAACATACAGATTCATGTTTTGCATGTTATGTGGTGTATTCTTTATCCATACATGTCTTTTTAAGACTGCCGTTATCAGTACCAGTACTAGTATAATAACATGAATTTTCACAAATGTGAAACAACAATTTGCTCACAGACAAACAGTTGATAAACACATTTAACAAATTAATACTTTACGGCTGCATGTCCTAAAAATGCTGTGGGTTACAAATAAATGCACGGTTAATAGACTGAAAGGTGTGTTTGGCCTCATGATGTGTGTGTGTGTGCATATGCGTCTGTGTGTGTTAGCATGCGTTTGTGAGAGGAAGAGAGACGGCCATAAAGGCAGATTTTGCAGTACTGGTACCAGGAACAATTTCTTACACACTTGTCTGCTTTCATTTGTTTGTAAAACAGTGAAATCTGACAGAAATGAACATCTTCAGTTAAAATGTAACACTTTAGTTATTACTCAGTTTTAATCTTGTACATCTCAAGATAAACGATTTTGCACACAATCTATGCACATTTTCCTCTCTATTTATTATGGTAAAAACATGCATTTGTCATATATGCGGTTATTGCCTAATATTTTTGTCATTTTGCCTCGCTATTTATTACAGCAAAAACATGCATTTGTCTTGTATGCGGTTATTGCCTAAAATGTTTTGTCATTTTGCCTTGATTTTGTAGGAGGCAAAACAGACTTGGCGTTATATTCAGTTTTGGCTTGATAAAAAACCGAACAACCTGTATGCGATGTTTACAGCCAGAACCATATACTGGTCAATATTCGGTTCTGGCAAAATATAGACTCTTGCTATCTCACAGAGCAATTTTATGCCAAAACAGGCTATCTATGGAAAATTCTTTTTGTGAAACATCTGATGTTGATATCCACTCGGCATCACTGAGGATGGTATTTCTAACCACAATGAACATTTACACCAGTTCGCAGCTTCGTACGTGCGATAGCAGATGTGTGGGCGCGCATCAAAACTTTGACTGCAATTTTCTCAAAACGACCTTTTTTAAGATATCAGGTTCTGGTTCTAAAAGGACGCCCTAACTACTGGTGCCACCGGACCCTGAATATCTCTACATCTTGACACCCCCCACCATGATTAAAGCACGTCAGAGGTTTAAATCATAATCAACAAAAGTGTTAAATCATAATCAACAATATATCCTTACTGACAATGCACATATCGGTGCCTAAATAGAGTCCGATGTTTCTACAAGGTTACTGCAAATTGCCTTTTGATTCAGGCATCTGATGGGCGCGACAGGCCGTCAGCGTTAGCGTTTTTGGACCCGGCTCGGTGCTGGAACTGGATCTGATACTGCTGCAGCATCAAACTCCAGCGCAGCAGATGGTTGTTCTTGTCTTTCAACCGGTCTAACCACTTTAGGGGCTGACGATCCGTTTGGACGGTGAACTTTCAACCGTACAGGTAGGGGTGCAGTAGGTCCACAGCCCACACGATCGACAAACACTCCTTCTCCACGGTGGAGTAATGTGTCTCGGCGCCACGAAGTTTCCGACTGAGGAACATTACCGGGTGTTCCTCACCATCGTCCCCGATTTGCAACAAAACAGCACCCAGACCTCTTTCTGAAGCATCGGTCTGGACCAAAAACGGTTTCGAAAAGTCTGGGTTCTGCAGCACTGGTGCGGCGGGTATGCAGTCTTTCAATGTCTGAAAAGCTAACTCGCACTCGGGAGACCACTGTACTTTTTTTGAGCAATCTTTCTTCGTCAGGTCGCTTAGAGGTGCCCAAATTTCCGCGAAGGAGGGCAGAAACATTCTGAGAACATCGGTCTTGATTTCGGCCTAGGGAACTCCTGGATCGCTCTGATCTTTTTCTCTTGCGGCTTGAGGGTTCCCCCTCCTATGACGAATCCGAGGTAGGGCAATTCTGAAAGACCGATCTCACATTTTGAGGGCTTTGCTGTAAGACCCGCAGACCTCACACGCGAAAGCACATCGTTTAAATCCTCGATGTGGTGTTCCCACGATTGGCTAAAGATAACGACAGCATCCATGTATGCTCTCGCGTGCTTACAGCCTGCTAACACTACGGACATAACCTCGTGAACGTTGCTGGACTGTTCACCATACCAAAAGGCATCACTTCGAACTGAAAGTGTCCGAATGGGGTGACGAATTCAGTTTTGCCTCTTCAGTCAGAGGTATCTGCCAGAATCCTGAGGTAAGGTCTATGGTGGAAATCACCTTGGCATTTCCAACACTCTAGTACCTCATCAATACGGGGCATGGGAAAAGGGTCAAACTCTGTCACCTGGTTCAGCGCCCTATAATCCACACAGAAACGAAGGGTGCCATCGGCTTTCTTCATGACAACAATGGGTGCGGCGTAAGGGCTGATTGACGGTCTCACGATACCCATGTCTAACGTGCAGTTCAGCTCCGCCTCAATACTAGCTCTAGCTGACTGAGCTATTCTGTACGGCCTTTTGTGTCTTCACGTCGTGCTTAATGAGGGACGTTCTGCTGGGTACGTCGAACAATATGTCCTGAAAATCACACAACAGCTGCCTCAGCTCCGACTTCTGAGAGTCTGATAAGTCGTCCCCTATTTGCACGTCTAGCCATGTCTCTATCTATCTATCTATCTATCTATCTATCTATCTATCTATCTATCTATCTATCTATCTATCTATCTATATCACGTAGTCTTGCCGACCATTGGGGCACCACTGATGACTTTGCAACCAGCTCCCTCCATTCCTCTCTGTTCTCTGCCATTCTCAGCGTATCGCCCAGCTTCAGTCCTGTCCACTCTGAGATATTGTCCTCCCATCTTTTCCTCTGTCTTCCTCTTCTTCGTCCTCCTTGCACAGTGCCTTGCAGGATTGTTTTGGCAAGCCCTGCTGAACGCGTGACATGCCCATGCTTCAGTTAACTTTGTGTTTTTTCACAATGGCTAATAGGTCTTTATAGGGCCCAATGGCTTGCCTGATTCTGCTTCCCACTTCCTCGTTCGTGATGTGATGTGATCTCTGTATGAAATGCCAAGCAGCCTTCGAAAACATCTCATTTCAGTGGCTTGTATCCTCCTTTCAAGGTCTGCTGTGAGGGTCCCTGTCCACTGAACACGATAGTGTCTATACCACCATGGCGACACTACCACGACAGGCTCCCCTGTCCGCTGAACATGATAGCGTCTATACCACCATGGTGACACTACCACGAGAGGTTCCCTTGTCGGCTGAACACGATAGCGTCTATACCACCACGGCGACACTACCATGACAGGCTCCCCTGTCAGCTGAACACGATAGCATCTATACCACCATGGCGACACTACCATGACAGGCTCCCCTGTCCGCAGAACACAGTGTGTACAAAGGTAACTTTGGCAACACCAGTGTTATACTGCCGCATCCGTTACGCAATGCCTGTTGCGGAGTTAGCTAGCTGGCCGGTCTACACAGTTTGTCGAAAAGGTGTTGGGTTCGAAATATACTTGGTAGAAGTATTCACTTCTTGTATAATCCTGCCACCACTGTGAAAGGCAGAGAGAGGAAATATGAGAGGAAAAAAGCAATTTACATACACCCCCAAATTTTCATTGTTTTGACCACAAATCGCTCATCTAATAACCCACCCCGTTTTTCTAAGATTTTCTTTTTTTTTTTCAGTAAAATAAAGGTTTCTAAAATCAATGACATTTAAAATTAATATTTTTTATTATAAAATGAACCAAGACAAATTACTTCTTCTAAATGATATCAATGCTGTAGAAAACAAAGACTTAGACTCGAAAAAACAGCGCCTTTTGTCTGTAATTGTCTCAGGCAAATCAAAGGCTTATCTCGGGAAACAATACATGGCAGAGGATATAGAATCCCTCACGGCTGAAGAACTAATCAAACTTCATTCTAAATATGAAAACCACATTGCTTCACTAATGACTCGTGATTTAAGCCGGTCTCTTGTTTGCCTATACGCAAAAGCAGTGAGTCACTTTCTACCTGTGGATAGTGACAGCCTATCACACGACCTTGAAAGCAATCCTATTGTTTCAAGTTCAATTGGTAAATTAGCATGCATCATGTTTTACAAGTTTGGAAATTACCTTGCACCTGTGGTAACCTTACTTGTTACTGGGAGTCATATTGATTTTTCGAAAATAAATTTTACTGCAGAAGAAAATGGACGAGACCCAGACGACTCCACAACCGAATCCCAGTCCGGTCTTGACGCAGGTTCAAACTGTGACTAAGACTAAAAGTCCAGGAAGGGTAGAGGCAGGAAAAAGATTAGCCGAATATAACAGACAAAAAAAATTATAGCTTCAAGCACAAACAGAAAAGGCTCATGTAAATGACCCGTCGTCAACACCATCAGGACCTGTGTCACTACTATCACACCCTCATCAAAGTGAGAGACAAACAACTAAGTCTAACCCTGACCCCGAACCTCAATCAACAAAATATATAATTGCCGGGTTTGTTGCCGGATTTGGTTACGTAGGGTATCAATTATACAAAAAATACAAACCACAGACTCGTACAGTGACCAAAAAATTAAACACTCCAAAAACAAAACCAGAAGTCTCCACATTACCAACAATATCCAAAGCCGTTGACCCATTTTATATGCAGTAAATAAAAATATTATTTTAATTTTTATTGCCTTAGAAAATGAGCGACACAAAAAACATAATGAACCTTGTCTATCACTCTGCCGTAATCAGTGGATTAGCAGTAGCTTATTCTATGCTAGGAAAAAATCTACTCAAAATGAAATCAGCAGACCTGAGTAGATTAGATTTCGAAGACAGTGCTAAGCTAATTGTAGTTGTCACAGCGTCGATTGCGACAAAAGATTTTCTTGTCAAGCAAGGAATTATTCCCGAAAATGTTTCTATGTAAATAAAAATAATATGGCGACGATAGCTATTATGATTGGTGGGGCAGTTGTTAACGCCCTCGCGTTCAGTGGCTCTAATTATCTCTTTTCAAAAATGGGTAGAGAGAAATCTGCAGAAGAATTGAAGCGTCATAATGAAGCGTCAGAAAAATTAGCACAGGCAGAACAGGCGTATGAAAAACAAAGAATTGAGAAACTTGATTTCATCAATGAAAGATTGAAGCTTGAAGGTCACGCACAACATACGTTTTTAAATACAGATGAAGCAATCAGGGAATATTTTTTAGTCACAGGTGAAGACATGTCTATACCGAAACCAAAACTAAGTGACTACTATCAACCAAGCTCACAACAAAGAAACGGGGAGATAATCTTTGTTCTAGTGGGAATGACATTTGTTTATTTTACTGGACTTTATATTGCTAGAAAAAATGGCAGCCGAAAATAAACTATCAAAAATATATTACTCCCCATCAGGGTATTGGAAAGGAGCAACAGTTATTCAGAAATTACATGCCGCTGTTGGCGGAGATATAACACTCAATCAAGTCAAACAATGGTTACAGAGACAGGCAATTTGGCAGATATATCTCCCTGCTCCAAGAAAGATATCTAGACCTCATTTTGAGAACACATCACCAAATGACACACACCAAATGGACCTTTTGTTCCTACCACATGATACAATAAGAAAGAAACGATACAAGTACGCATTAACTGTTGTTGACATTGCTTCAAGATATAAAGACGCTGAACCCATATCTGACAAAACAGCCAGTACTGTTGCTACAGCATTATCAAAAATATATAGTCGAGGCCCTTTAAGATACCCCAGACTAGTGCAAGTTGATGATGGATCAGAATTCAAAGGTGCGGTTAATCAGTTATTTGCTAAGCACGGCGTACTGGTCAGACGAGGCATTCCAGGCGTACACAGATCACAGGCAATTGTTGAAAACTTTAACAAACAGTTATCAGGAAGACTTTTCAGTTACCAGTATTCTAAGGAACTCATGCATGACACCCGGAACACTGAGTGGGTTAAGAGATTACCACATGTGATAAAAGCAATGAACAATGAAGGTCATCCTAAACCTGCTGATGCTATTAAATTGAAAACAATTACAGAACCAAAAACAGGGCCAACCCCAACCCCCTGGCACCAGACACAAGTTTATTTACTACCCCACCCGGGTCTGCCCTGGGGGACTTGGGTGGGGTTAGGTATTTTTTAGTTCCCAGGGTCACCCTGGTCAGCCCCACAGGGTGGGTTTTTCTATCTATTCTGGGGCATGTGTTTCTGTCTACCCTTTGTCCATTCACCTGTATTTGCCTTTTTAAAACTCTCCCTACTGTCTGCACTGCCTGTAGCTCTTGATATTGGATGTGTGTTGCTAAATGGTCTTAGCTTTATTTAGGCCCCATGTGTTAGGTTTATTTAACGTATTTGACCGGCTGGCGACATACATTCAATGTTCTGTTTTGGTTTTTTTTTTCACAAGCAGTGCAGGCACGTCCTGAGAAAGCCTTGTTGCTGTCGGGACGTTAAGCAATGTACAATCAATCAATCAACAAGTTTATTTACTAAACAGGTGAGATATCTATATCAACCAGGGGAGGCTGAGAACGACGACAGACGCAGGGCGACAGACCCTATCTGGTCAACATCTGTACACAATATAAAAAAAATAGTGCCCGGTCCTGACGCAACAATATATTATCTGTACGACCCTGCACCCCAGAGGGCATTTGTCAGAGAAGAATTACAGATTATTCCCCCAGACACCGTTACTCATTTCAGTAATAATAAGCGCATTAAATAGGCGCTTTATCCCAATTGAAAATCGGCTCAAAGCGCCGCCGCGAACTGAACCCAACAAGCACGCTCACGTGAATCACGCGCATACACCCACACACAGTACGTAAACACAGAACATTCACGTGGTGCTAAGGGCAAGCTCAAGCGAGCTACTGTAGTTTTTGGAAATTCAAGATCGTTTGTATTTGAAATTTGATTAAGTGGGCTGAAGCTGATACCAAAGTGGAGGGGGAGGAAGAGCCGGAGTACCCGGAGAAAGAACCCCCGACGGTCCGCCCGAATTAACGGTGACACTTACTAGAGGAGAAAAATCCGACGCCGGAACCCGTAATCGAACCTCGCACCTTTAGCATTGGTGGCAGGCGCCTTAACCACTGCGCCACGGACCGCCCCAGTAACTAACTCATCGATTAATTCATCAACCAGTTCATCACAAATGTCTTCAGATAACTTGAGCCTGTAATGCCCAGGTGCATAAGCTTTTTCCTTACTGTGAAACACTCGTTTCGTGTCTCCAACTGCAAGTGACTTCGTATGTGTTTGAATTATTTCAAGATTATGTTTGTTTGATCTCAGTGACTTGTTTGGATAATCAGGCATTAATGCACCATCTAACACTTGCTTATAATGTTCATGACGAATGTCTTTATTTTTTATCGCTGTTTTTTTAATTCCTTTGGCTTTGGACTGACTGCCTTTCTGATGCAGTATAGAATACATTTTGGATCTCAGTCCAACATACTCAACTATTGGCACACCATTTAGTTCATCCTTAAACTTTCCAGGCACTTTTTTGTTTTGTGTGCTGAACAGTGGGTGATCCTTAGGGTAGTCAGACGTGTCATACATGTGTAACTCTGTTTTCATGTCTTCATAAAAGTCTTCAGTACACACATCAATGATCATAGAGTCAGTGTCAGTGTATAGCAGACGACAGTCAGGATATTTTGGTTTGAAGTAATCATAATAAAATTCAAGCATCAACAGACCCCACCCGGGTCTGCCCTGGGGGACTTGGGTGGGGTTAGGTATTTTTTAGTTCCCAGGGTCACCCTGGTCAGCCCCACAGGGTGGGTTTTTCTCTCTATTCTGGGGCATGTGTTTCTGTCTACCCTTTGTCCATTCACCTGTATTTGCCTTTTTAAAACTCTCCCTACTGTCTGCACTGCCTGTAGCTCTTGATATTGGATGTGTGTTGCTAAATGGTCTTAGCTTTATTTAGGCCCCATGTGTTAGGTTTATTTAATATATTTGACCGGCTGGCGACATACATTCAATGTTCTGTTTATTTTTTTTCACAAGCAGTGCAGGCACGTCCTGAGAAAGCCTTGTTGCTGTCGGGACGTTAAGCAATGTACAATCAATCAATCAAGCATCAACAGTTTTGACAACTCAAGAATTGCCATACCAATGAATACTGGCTTGTCCAGTTTAACAATCTTTTTTTTGAGTGACACAGCATACAATGATGAATGAAACTCTTTGTACCCTGTGTACTGTGGCTTACCTGTAAGTTTAATTGCACCCAATTCAGTTGTGACCAGTCTCACATCTTTGCGGTGATGAGGATTTTCCATTGTCTTGCCAAAACAGGCATTGTTCATAAGCTTAAAGAAGTCTTTGTCAAATGCAGTGTTGCCGTCTCTGGCACGCAATGTTGTGTTCTTCATTATGTAATCTTTCATGAAAGCACTCTGATCAAATTGAATGCCTCTGTGAACTTTCTTTAGTACTAACCCGTGTCTGATGTAAAACTGTAACAATCGATAGTGACAAACGTAATTGAATTTGTCATTCAGATTCGGTACAAGTTTGGTGTCTTCTTTTTTCCCCGTCATACTCATTTTCTCAACAGCCAACGGATAATCATTGTGGTAATCATGTAGATGGTGTGGATACTCCAGGTCTACTTCAAAGATCCAACCCTTCGCGTCGTTTTGATCAAGATTCATAATATTGTTTGCTAACCCTGACTCTGTTACATCATACTGTGACAAATCATACAGACAAAAGTTTTTCAAGGGCAATAACTCACACATTGCCCAGCCATACAAATTGTTAGCGTCTACATAGGTAATGAATGACCTTGACCTTGAGGGGTCAAACCCAAGGTCACCATGTCCGTCCAGATATTTGTTGTTGGCCTTGGCATAATTGTTCGCTGCAATACTAATCCCACCCCTCAATCCACGTTCCACCATTTCACCCATCGTACGATCAGACAACAGGTCTATAGATATCTTACTGGATTTCAAAAATG